>JAGSMT010000860.1:0-34019 GCA_029286875.1 Lamproptera curius
TCAATAATAGCTTAAACAGCTTTTATATTTTATACCTTTTTTAAAAATTAAGTATTATCAAATCTTTAACTCTAAAAAAGGGAAAAAAATTGCTTTATTAAGGAAACGTCAGGGCATTAAAATAATTTTAACTTTGTAATTATTTGTTTTAAGACTTTTTGTAAATTAAAATTTAATGAACGCTCAAACCCGGGTTTTTTGGCCTCTTCCGGGTTTTTCACACCAACGTTTCAAAACGTGTTTGGTCACCCCACCAGGTGGGATGGCACTTGGGCAGAGCCGGTTTCTTGGAGGAGTACAGGGGATGGGTCTCGGGTTTGTTTAAAACCATGTATTGTAAGGGGGACTTTGTGGTTTATAATTTTTTTTAAAAAAGTTTCCCTTTTTTGAACATATTAAAAAGAAAAATGTATTTACGGGTTTAAAAACTAACATTAATTTAAACTTGATAATTTCGTTGTCCACATATTGGGGTTTAAGTAAACAACGCAATACCTTTGTTTTTTTAAAAAACCCATTTCAAACTGAAGGTTTCACCCCAAATTTATCATTCTCCGTTTCAAGAAAAAATTTCCGTTAAAGATGGCGTCTTTTTGAGCTTTTCATTATACTTTACTTAAATGCCTTATATTTTGTAAGCTATAGCAGTATAATATTATAAAATTTTGAAGTTTAAATGTTTTATGTTATTTTCTTTTAAACTTTGAAATTTATAAAGGAAAAATTTGGATTCCTTTTTTTTTTAAATAAACAAAAGGAAGTTGGATATTAAAAACTTTCCTTTTGGGAAACTTTTTCCCGAACCCTTTAAAAATTTAAGGATTTTTTAATTTTTGGAGGGCAACTTTAGTACGGGTTCTTCCCAAAACAAAATTCTAAGCAAATACCTTTAATTTAAAATTAGTTATTGTTTGGTTTGCTTTCCATTAAAACTCTAAAAAGAAATCTGGTTTTTAATTCAAAAGGATGGGAAAAAAATTCTGCGAACAATTCCCCCTTCAAAACCCGGATGTAATTTGGGCGTTAAATTAGAACTCCACCCCTTTAAACCCTTATTTTCTTTGCTGTTAAGTTTGAGCCTTCTAATACTGTAAAATTACAAAATTATATTATCCTTAAAAAAAGTCTTATATAATAAAGCTATATAAATAATAGTCTTATATAAACTAATGGTTTACAATTGAATCGCTTTAATGTATAGGTAAATATCAAAATTCATCTGTAATTTGCGGGATTATAATATCAACTCTTTCCATGATCAGAATGTAGGAAAAGGTCCGATATTCAAATAAATATAAGTAACCGAAAAATAAAAATAAATTTTAATAACATTCGATTTAATAACGGTGAGAGTTATTTAATTTATTTTGGTTGAACGTCAAGGTAACATGTACGTAACGAAAATAAAATCTTTTATTTTTTTCACAATTTTTTATTTTAAGACACAGATTTTTTGGGCTTTTGCGACTTATAAGAACCTCTGGGCAGGTGGCCTAATCAAATCCCAGTTATTATCGATAAAACACCCTTTTTTTTCCCCACATTTCAATTATATTTTAGCACTTTGAACAATTTGACAAAACCAGATTTCAAACCATGTAAGAACATAAAATACTTCATAATTGACTGTTTGTTGCCACAGAAAATAATTTTATAAATATAAAATATTTTTCCATTAATTAATGCAAAAATATAAAACAAGCATATAGTAACAAGCCCATTTCCTATAAAAAATTGAATCTTGAAGACCATCTTTGGATCCACTGATTTAAATTTGTTTTACGCCCAAAAAATGCATTTAACACTCCAGACGAGGTCCACGTACGTAATCTACTTTTATGTTGGATTGCAGTTTCCCAAATTCTTTTTCTTAACAAGTAAATTCTTAGGCATTAACTTAAATGTTTTCCTTTTAAACTTTTTTTTATTAACATAAGTACATGAGTTCTGCTCGCCATCTAAGAAGAAGGGCAGGCTCAATAAAAAGAGACATATAATAGATGATGAAGTGGTGTATATGAGCAATATGGGCATCATTGCGTCAAATTAAACGTTATATAAAAGGTAGTGTTCTAAACCAAAATTTTTTATCAACGATCACCGAAGTTCATGTAAAAAATGCACATAATCTGAAAACTTTTTATCTCCTTAAAACCTTTTTAGGTGAAGAAAAAATCAATAACAATTTTTCACATCTTGAATCTCTAGTTCCTACTAACAAGCTGTGATAGAAACAGAACCAAATCAAAATTCCCCCCCTCAACAAAGGGTCCTCGTTGTCACGCGCGGTCCCTGGTTAACACTGGCGTCCATCGTGGTAGCAGGGACGGCCTCCATGTACTGTGTTACGTAATAAAACGTTTTCCCGACTTTTTTTAAAAAAAACATTAAAGACGTGGACTTGGGCGCGGTCAACCTGGAATACATTCTTTAACAATGTTAGTGTCGTTAAAATTGTTATTGTAATATAATTTTAAAAACCAACAAAAAGCGTAAAAGTAAAGTAAAAACATGGAGTTAAAATTAAAAGTTTATGATTGTTTCCTTTTTTTCCATACATACGAAACAAAGTTTAAAAAGAATCAGCATTTATTCGAACTAAAAATCAAAAAAAAAATAAATTTAAAAGGTGTTATAAATTGACAAAGTTTAATAAAATCGTTCAAAAGTTTAAAACAACAAAAGTAAAATAAACGTAAATATTAGCCATCCCGTAAACAAAATTAAGTTTTCCCTTTAAAGTCAAATTTTTAATAACATACCCGTAGTCATATTTTTTACATATTTATTTTTGAATAGTAAATTATATATATATATAAATTTAATGCTAATAAAATCTATCTTATATATTTTATGAGATAGTAGTTCTCCGTCGTCTCCCAAGAATATTTTATTTCTTTTAAACTGGTGAATGTTTCAACCCTTTCTAACGGCATTCCCGAAGAAGGGTTGAATAAAGAAAGATTTATGGAAAATCAAAAGGTGAAGGACAAAAAGCAAAAGCTTTGTTTGTTGAACAAGCTCTTTTTGTGGCATCACAGGGGTTGTAAGGAGTAAATATTTTGGGGTCAAGAAGAGTAAAGAAAAGAATATAGGTGGGAGAGAGGTGTGAATATGAATGAATTCGCCAATTTTTTTTTAAATGAAAACATTTATTTAATTTTTTAAATAGTTTTTTTTTTAGGGCTATTTTGTTCTGTGTTAACCGACACGACACGACTATTTACGAAGTAAATCTTTATTAAGAACAACAATAAAAGTAAAGATTTTATTGTTATCCATAATCTGGTCCTCCGCTGATCGTTCCAGCCAGAAAGGTCGTTTATTTACGGAAGTTTTTTAGAATTTCCTAAAAAGTTTTTGCTACAACTCCGATATCTTTAGAGGTGAATTACGCGTGCCGTTGCCGTCCCTGTTCAAAAACCCCTCTATTTTCCTCATTATCATTATTCAAGTCCGAGAATCTTGATTCGCAAAGAAAATTTATTTTCATTCATATTATTCTAAAAAAACCCTTAAAATTTTTAAAAGATAAGGTTATTGGAAGAAACTTCCGTAAACTAACAAAGGGAGAACTGATTTTCACAACCCATAGGTCCATTTAACATTAATTGATTTGATAGAAAGTTTCAAATTGGCTCACAATATCTATGAACTTTGTCTCAAAATATTTTTCGTTTTTAAAAAATTGATCTTTGTTGCCTTATTTTGTTTTAAAAAATTTTTTAAAAGGATTTGAAGTGGGTTATAAAACTTTATCGTCTTATATGAACGAAAAACTGTCATCTGTCTTCAAAATGGCGGGTTTTGGTAATGAAAACCTTTTTTTATATGGTCTAATAGAATAACCCGAAAATTTCAAGTGTTTCAATTATATAGGTGTATTTTTTTTAAAAGTGGGCTATCCTGAACTGGGCCATTTTCGGCGACACTTTATTTAACATTAACTTTAACTAAATTACTATTTCATTGGCAAATATCAATTTGGCTCTAAAGGAAACATTTAAATTGTTGTTTAATAATGATTTAAAAAAATAAATATAAAAGTGGCATTTACTTATACATGCACAGACGAAGATGCACTACCCCTATAAAACCAAATACTACTAATATAATAATAACATTATTAATTATACAAAAATTTTTTATATAAATAAAAGCCTTTTTATTACGTAAATAGGTTTAAATGACGGTAAATTGAAGCTCTTGAAATAAATAAAAAGGGTTTTCTTTTAAATGGCTCCAATATTAATACCCCTCACCTGCAAATCCCCAAAGCTTTTTTAAAGTTCATAAATTATTTTCATTTATTATATTTAAGCACTAACGACTGATAAAATGTCTTGGAATCAACTAAGCTCATGAGGCGATGTAATAATCCCCACTGACTCTTAAAAATTTAAGGTTTGGCCGAGTTTGCTGTATAAACTGAGATAGTATTAAGATAAAAAATACACAAAATTTTAGACATTTTAACAGGATACAATTTTTATTTATTAACCCAGGGTAAAAACGTTATGATTAAGTTACGGGTTAAAACTTTCATATAGTGAATCAATTAAATTTCCCTGGTTTAAATTAAAATTGGGAATAGAAAAAAAGAATAGATTTTTAATTTTGCTTTTTTTGTGTTATAGTCTTTAAAAATATATTTGGTAAGAAATTTAATTTTGGGCCCACTTATTTTATAGTATTTTTAAAAAATATATAAAGACAGTACTATGTTTGAAGCGTAGTAATAGTTAGATTACTTTACGTTGTTAGTATTGTCATGTCTCATAGTACCATCGTCGTCGTTTCGGCCTGTTAGAGCCCACAGCTGAGCATAGGACTCCCCATAAGTTGCCAAGAGGCAAAATCCTGTGCAACCTGCATTCACCGACCTCCAGCATATTTGCACAGGTCATCACGCTGTCTAGTGCGGGGTCGTCCAACACTGCGATGGCCAGTATGAGGCTGCTACTCAAGAACCTTTCCTCCCCAACGTTAAACGGTTCTTTAAACTATGTGGCAGCTCCATTGCCACTTAAACTTGCTTATTCTGCGAACTATTTCGGCTATTTCTTTGCATGAAAATGTACATAATGCAGACTTGGCGAGGTAACTGGAGTCTCATAGTATTATCACATATATTTTTTATCAAATCGTGGTCTTCCACTTTTTAACATGGTAACAATTTGAACATTAAGTTCTTCTGCAGTTCAGCCTCTTATATAACTTTAATATGTTCCTCATTATTTTCTATTTAATAAAGTAAAGTTAAATTATGTTTATCAAATCCACTAATTTACGGATTTTTCGCGTTACTTAAATATATTTATTCCCGTCGTTTCGGATTCTTTTCAGCATCCATGATCACGGGCACACTAAGTTGGTATATGTCTGTATCTCTATGTTTTCGAATAACTGTCAGTTTTTATTGAAGTTATACTTCTTTAGGCGCGTTATGAAAAAATGATGAGAGTGAAATTTTACGATTTGTCACACAAAATTAACAGTTTATAATGAAAACGGTGAAAATGTAATAAGGTCCATATTACATAGTGATAAGGTTGATTTTTGTGTAGTGATAATGGAGTTGTCGTTTTTTATTTGCGATAGTTGTTGCATAATGTGCTCTATGAGTTAGGATTAAGGTTCGTTTTTGGTATATATATATATATTATTATTAATAATATATTTTATATTATTTAAATTTATATTAAATATATATATTAAATATATTATTATATAAATATATTAATATTTGTAATGATGTTTATTCAACTTGATATAATGGTAATATTTTTATTCATTTAATATATCAACATTGTGATTTCTCTATGTAATATGTTTTAGATAAGCGCCATCTACTCGCACATAATCAAAGCTTCTGATTTATAGTACCGCTGTACAAGTAAGCCAACATCTCTTAGGAATTCTACATTTGTAAGCAACAGATGGCGCTGAACTACCAGTTATATGATATATCAAAGTACGTCTTGTGAATCCATAAATTCTTAATCGAATTATTTATGATTAGTTCTTGTAAATCTATCATCTTTAATTGTCTTAATTATTTTGATTGATGTTACTTACTATTTGTGAATATTAGTAGAAAAAATTGTGCTCATATACTTTTCAAGTGCTCGATATAATTGAGGTTAACTATCGTATGTATTATTTATTGATATAATTAAAGTACTTTTATTTAATATAATTAACACTAAATATTATTAAATTATTAATGTTAAATACTTATTATTGGTTATTTAATATTCACAAAATAAAGAAATAAATTTAATAAAACATTTAATAAAAAGTTTGTGATAAAAATTAAAATTGAACATGAAATTATTATATTAATTTTTAATATTTGCTATTAAATTGAATAAATAATAAATATTTATAAAAATAACTAAATAAATTTAATGAAAACTTTTTGATAAAAATGATAACTGAAGTTCCGATTCAGACATTACGGGAAGATACTATGGAAGTGGACATCATTTAATTAAAAATACAATTCGAATAATAAGATAATTTATGTTAGACTTAATGTAAGAAAATAAATATTTATTTATTTAATTTTTCAAATTTAAACTGAACTTTGTTGATTATCCTTTTCCAATCCTTCTATTATTTTATTGTAATTAATTATTTGCATGCAATTAAAAACTATTTTTTAATGATGCCAAAGAAGTATAACTTCTCACGCGCACCCATTTTTTTCAAAAATTCTTTCGATTTCTTAATTTTTAATGTTGGTTTCACTAAAAGTATTTATGTTGTTCCTCGGTTTTGTAGTTTTTATATAAAAAGTGCAGATGACAATTTGCTCGTTCATATCAAGACGATACACGTTTTATAACCTCTATTATCTAAATCCTTTTAAAAATTAACAAATTTAAAACATAACTCTTTACTCTAAACTGTGAAAATTCATATTTAATCTATTTATTAGCCAATTACATAAGAGAGTTATTATATTATTTCGTTTTTTGTATTTTTTCAAGATTATATTCAATCCGAGTGTAATTTCCTATCATGGCCCATAGCATAATTCCCAAAGGTAGCCGGGCCTTTCTAGGGTTATTGGAATATAGTGTTAGTGTCTGCGCACGTTTCGGACTCTATGTTGGATTGCATTAAATCTTGAATTAGGTACCTATAGTCTAACTTAAAAATAGGGCAAGTTTCAACAAAATTGCTCAAGTGGTTCTTGAGATTGAATAAACATGTATTAATTTTGAAGTCAGCAATTTTATTTTTAAATAACTATTGGAGAATTATAAATAAATATTATAATTTTTTCTTTGTTTTACTCTATTTTTATCGCAGATTGAAATGGAACCTTCTACTAAGAAACGGCGTAGGGAATAGACCGCAACACAGTTGTTTGTTAGTTGTTGTTTTAAAAGTATATTTTGATAGATCTCAAAGTTAATTTTCAGTATTCCTTTGATAGCCCACCTATGAATGGCATAAAAAAAATTAAGAAATAGAACTACTTTATTTTTTATGAATAATGTTATGAGATAGATGTGTTTTTATTTTGATGTTTTATGATAAAAGTGTTAAAGTGCTTATAATGCATATACTTTTATTAATATTTTTCGGGCCATCTTAAGTGACCATCTTCCCAAGATTGCCCAATACCTTATTTTTTAAAAAAGTGTTTACCTTTGTGTTAAAATGCCAAAAGCTGTACTACTTTTTCAGATATCTTGTTTCTCGAATAAATATATTACAACTTCCATTAGGTTTTTGGCTTACTCTACTTATCTGCAAGATTTTACAAGGTTTTGAAATTAAGTGGGCCTTCATCGGCGCCTGTACCTTATTATACGCTGCAATAAATAAATATGCATTTTATATACGCTCATTGCAGTTTACATGAAGAATAGATAGAATTTATGTAAGTTTCACTGTATTTTTTTAATTCCAATAAATATTTAAAGTAAACTCTGTATAATTTTATTAAGAAAGTCAGATGCAATTATTTACTGTCTATTAGAATTCAACGTCGGATAGAGGCAAAATTTTTAGTAATGGTGTTTATTTTTGCGCATTTAATAACTTATCGCAAAAGATTTAGAAGAAGTATTTGTTCCTCCTTTTTTCCGTTTTCCGGACATTAAAACAAATGACTTTAACTGCAGGCAAAGTCAAGAAAAAGTCGAGACTAGTTTAAAACAAATTTATTTCATTCAATTACATTTTAAACTTCTTAAAACTATAGTTACACTAAGACGGTATGACTATGTCTTTGTTTGAACACCCTATCCTAAATTGATATCGCATATAACCAATACTACGTTATAGCGAACCTTAACCTAAACTAAGGTGACTCAGATCGATGCAAGATACGAATGACTTTCATACAATTACTGTGCCTTTTTATACAATGAAATCGTTAAGGAATGTTCACTTGCTAGATAGCTAGACTAGATAGCTCTATAGATGACCTGAAGAACCGTGATCAGCTGAATTGCGCTTTGTGCCGAAGGTGAGATTGCAGCGTAGGCTCTTTTCGTATGACCTGATGTATCCAACGGTGCCAGAGCGCGATTTCTGCTGAGTTGAGTCTCGCACTGTCGCAATGCTAGGGTCGGCTCGTTTAACCCACTTATGAATAATATTACGTATTAAACATATACTTACCTACCTTTCTGGCTGTGAATCGATCAGCGGAGGATTCCAAATTAGTCGGATAACGAATAAAATCTTTACTTCGCGATTGACTAATTGTTTCCTATAATAAAGTAGATTTACTGACGTCTCAGTAAATAGTCGTGTGTCGTGTGTCGTTTCACATATACACAGAGAAGCAACTAATCGCTGAAATAAAAAAACTATTAAAATAATTTACTAAATATTTTCATTTAAAGATTTGCAAGAATTCAAATATTCAATCTTGAAAATACGATCACGTATCGTCATCTTTAGAACTGCATTGAGACGTCAGACGACGATGGCTTGAGCTCACACACTATTTTCTTCTTACTCTTCTTAAATAACATTTAATTTCATTTTCAACCTTAGATGCTCCTAAAAGAGCTTTTGATTATGAAACGTATGTGTCCTTCACTTCGATTCTGATTTTCCTTATAAATCTTTCTTTATTCAATCCTTTCTGTGGAATCCACGAGAGACCAAGATTGGACCTTCACCTTTAAAAAGAAAAAGTGCAAAAATATCTCTTGGAGGAACGACGGCAGAATATTATCTCTATAACGATAAATATATTTTATTGTTCTATAAATTTTATATAACATATTTATTAACAATATTTTCCATTATTAAAAATATTTTAAAAATATGACTGGTTATAAAACAATTTTGTTATTACAGCGACGATGGTTTAATTTACTGTTTATTTTTCCTTTTTTTGGTTTAATTTTGACGATTTTATTTTAACTTTTTCCCTTTATATTTAATTTTAACATTATTTTTTTTATTTGACTTTTATTAATACTGCTGGTTTCGAATCGAAACATAATTACCAAAGGGATTGAATATGTATCTTTTGTATTAGTCCCTATGAAAATTAAATGCGTCAGCATCTCTCGCTCCCCCGCCCGGTGGAAGATGCAATAGAAATATAAGCTTTGCTCAACCTAACTGACAGACGACGACGACGACGACCGAGTTCGCCCGAATAATGTGTTTAAAAAGTTAACTACTTTTAATTTGGCACGAAACGGTTATTAAGTTTCATATCGCTGAACCAGTTATTCTTACTGATATAACGCTCACGCCTACTTACTATACTAACCCGGCACCCGATTACACAGTCTGTCTTTTTCTTTCGGCATAAAAAAGAACGGGTTACTTTTGATGCTGACACAGTTATTTCAACTGCATAAGGTTACTTTTTGCTTAATTTGAAGTGTGGGTTAAAAACAATCGAATGTTTTCGTAATCCCTTACCTGCTCACCCGCGTATATGTTTCGATCAAATCACTTTGATTTGATCGATCGTGATCGTCACAGCCCTAATGTTAACTGTACGCGCTCGGCTGGCAGTTGTATTATGAATACACGCGACGCATATATCATTATATTTCTCATCAGTTTTTAAAAGATGCCACATCTTTCTCTGATGCACACTTACATATTGCGTTTTAGACTTTCTACGACAATTATTGGTGCTGCTTTTAACAATTTTAACGCAGTTTCAATGTATTAAATGATTTTGGGCTGCGCGTGCGACACTTCGTTGTCTTCTTCCGTTACTGACCCGGTGGCCCCCTCTAAGATGTGCGTTTGGTAGCGGGGGTGGGTAAGCGGGGTAGAAAGGAGAAATGCGGGCCGGTTATTGTGTATTTGACGGTCGTCGCTCACTTGACGTGCTAATGATGCAATTTATTTGTGTAATTATTAACTTAAATTACTTTTCATTATCTGTGCTCAAAGTTGAACGAAATTTGTTGCAGTACTTTTACGAAAGTGATATAGCCAAAATTCTACAAATATTGATATTAGTACTTTTGCTTGTTAATTCCTTTAATAATAATTCTAATATATTTCAGAAAATTCATTTGCTGTTCGTTATTAAAACTGCAGTGGCGTTATTTATAAGACGGGTGAATGGTCCATTAATACAATTTGACATTAGAAAAAAAAACTGATTTGTTATTTAAATAATACCACTGCTAGTGTATTGATTTTTAGCTTCGGCATATTACATGGTGTACTCATTTTAAACTTTGTATCGTATGTATGGTAGAAATAAATAAATTGGTAAACAATCAAATAAGTATTTTCAATTTTAACTCCATGTTTTTTAGCTTGCTAATTACTTTTACGCGCTTTTGTTGGTTTTATAAATTTATATTAAAATTACAATTTAACACTTACACGACACATAACATTGTCATAAAAATGTATCAGTCCACGCGTTGCCAACGTGCACGTCTTTATTTTTTTTATTTTAACTAATTCGAGGTCAGAAAAACTATACATTACGTAACACTAGTACTAAGTGGACTAAATGCCGTCCACTCGCTATCCACGGATGGACGCCACGTCGTTAACCAGTGGACCGCGCGTGGACAACGAGTGGACCCCTTGTTGAGGCGGTGCGGAATCTTTGTATTTATTGGTCATCTAGTTTCTATACTACAGCTTTGCTTAGTATGGAACTAGATGATTTTTTTCCTTGCACCTAAAAGAAAGTTTTTAAGAACGATAAAAGTTTTACAGATTATGTAGCATTTATTTACATATGACCTTCTGGTGATTCGTTGTATAAAAAATTGGGTTAGGTTTAGAACACTACCTTTTTATATACCGTGTTTAATTTAACGCAACTGATGTATTTGCATCACACTTGCATCATCATCATCAATTTTCGCTTCATCATCTATTATATGTCTCTTCTTTTATTGAGCCTGCCTCTTCTCTTATTGATCGGCGAGCAGAACTCATGTACTTATGTTTATAACATAAAATATGTTTAACAAGGAAACATATTTAACGTTTGAATTGCTCTAAGAATTTAATCTGTTGAGAAAAACCAGAATTTCAGTACAACTGCAATCCAATCATAAAAGTAGATTGCGTACGTGGACCTCGTCTGTAGTAAGTTATTATAATGCATTTCTTTGGGCGTAGGCAATATTGTGCTGTATTGGAATCAGAATGGATTCAATTAGATGGTCTTCAATCAGATTACAATTTATGTTTATAGGGAACATGGGCTTGTTACTATATGCTTGTTTTATATTTTATGTGCAACATATATTAATGCCGTAATGAAAGTAATTTTATATATTTATAAAATTATTTTCTGTACGGCAGACATAGACAGGTCTATTATTATGAAGTATTTTATGATTCTTACATGGTTGCAATATATCTGGTTTTGTCTAAATTGTTACAAAGTGCTAAACATATAATTGAAATGTGGAGTGTGAAAAAAGACCGTCGGTGTTTTATCGATAATAACTGTGATTTGATTAGGCCACCTGCCTCAGAGAGTTCTTATAAGTCGCAATAAGTCAATAATAATCTGTGTCTTAAAATACAAAAAATTGTGAAATAAATAAAAAGATTTTATTTTCGTTACGTACATGTTTGCATTGACGTTCAACCAGAAGTATAAATTAAATAACTCTCACGTTATTAAATCATGTAATGTTATCAAATTTACTTTTTTTACGGATTTTTTGCGTTACATATATTTATTTCCGACATTTTGGACTCTTTCCAACATTCATGATCATGGATAGAGTTGATATGTATAATGATTGCGTAAATAACAGATATAATGTCGATATTTACTATACACAGTATGGCGATTACAGCACTTGTAATACCATTGGTCACGTTAGTATAAGAGGCACGATTTAATGTTTCAGCCGGCTTCTCAAACAGTCTGTTGAGTTCGTTTAAGGCTGTAAGTGGGCTTTTACTCCGCTCTGTGGCAACGTCATTAGGCTAAGTGAAATTACCTACTATTGTTCGGACGCCCGTTGTCGACAAACTCCCTTGATATCACGTTGTTTCTTACCATTTCCGCAGATGCACTATATAATAAATTTATAATAAATAAAAATATGTTATTCATTCAATATTAAATAATTATGTCATTACCATATCAATTGCATTTGATTATTGTGGCTTGATGATTCGGCACAACACGATCCAATTATCGTATCGAAACCGGACTGAGCATAATAGTTAGAATAAATTTATAAACTTATTATATTTTAATTTATATTTATATTATATTATAATGTATTACATAAACATTTTATTCTAGAAATTAAAAAAAGAAACGTTGATCTACGCATAAAACCAACATTAATTAAATGATGACATAAAAATCTATCTTCATAATTATTAAAATGATCATTTAGTTCTTATGTAGCATTAGATAATAATTTATTCAAATCAATAATAATTACTTTTTCTTTATATTAAATTTGTGAAGCGTCCGTAAAGTAAGCATTAACTGGGACTAATAAGGTAGTAGGCAGAAGGTGTTACATTTGGAAGTAATTTAGGAAGTCACGATTTACACTAGCCTCAAAAGGGTCTGTAAATGGTTGCGCTCGAGTCGATGAAGAAGATTATTTAAGGATCAAATTTCATAGATAATTTGATAATAATATGATCGAGCGAGGCAGACCTATTGTTGAAAGTTGAACGCATGTCATTACTTAAACATAAATAGATTCTTGCTACTTTTTACGTTTGATGAAAGGACGATTGCTTATTCCCTTTTACCGAATATTGGCAAACGTATGTTTAATTCTCTATAATTTAAATGCAGTTTTTTGTGGGACAAATTAGCTTTGTAAAGTCACTAGACTAAATTGACATCCGTTTTCTTTGATGTTTAACAAACTGTATTGAGAAAAACTTGATTGAAAAGCGGTAGTCAATTTTTGTTTTATTTAAATTCTCCACCATTGATAGTTGATGAAAAGCTCATTGTTTTTTTAATATATCAAGCTAAAATTAATCAAATGTATATCATATCGATTTTGAGATTTTCCTGATAATTCCTTTAACGGACCGCGATTCCGTTTCATTAGGCTCAAGATGACAACATACGTCAAATTATTTGCTTTGATATTTAATTTTTATAAGGAATAGGACTAAATACTGATAAAGGATATGTACAGATCTTATACGAATAACTTTTTGTTTACTAACTTTTAGAACAATACGCTATTACATATAAAAAAACAATATAAATGTAGCCTTACATGTGACAAAAGTCTACTAGTATTTATTTCTAAGGGCTAAGAAATGAGATAAGCTTAGTCATTTCCTGATAGTTAGAAATGGAAGAGCATGCCCGTATAAATAGCAGTGAAAAACGTCAAAAATCTACTTACCGCCCTTAGACAAGCGGTGTCTCTTTCACTCACTAATCATGTCGGTTTAGGTGGCTTACAAACCGGAAGACAGTAGTGCTTATACTGTCCCTGTAAATAGGAGACCTACAACTTTAATTGGATACATATTAACGTCAGCTTTTTTTATTCCTATTTTAGCTTTTGATATCTAACAGCAATATTTCAAACATCTTTTTCTTTTAAAAGAAGCGCATTTCATGACATAATAACTACAGACATAAATTGTTTAGAGATTTGAGAATAAATATTTCGTGCTGATTTTAAATTTTTACTATTCTGTCATTAAGCTGGATTATTTGAAATGGACATCATCATCATCACATCATCATCATCATCATCATCATCACCATCATCATCATCATCAGCCTTTGATAGTCCACTGCTGGACATAGGCCTCCCCTAATACACCCCTATCCATTAGGGGGTTTTGGACCGTATCCCACCACGCTGGTCCAATGCGGGTTGGTGGGTGGAACCCCTTTTTACATGCCCATCCGACGGATGGATCATCTTACTTTTCATTCAATTGGGTGATCGGCCCAAACTGTCCTAACCAACTAGGAAACAACAACGAAAATTTGTTGAGTCCCCGCAGGATTGTAACCCACGACCTCCGGTTTCTAAAGCAAACGTCAATACCACTAGGCTACGGAGGCAGTTAGGCAGTTTGAAATGGACGTCTAAATTAAATTGAATCTACATTTGAGACAGACACGAATTTCAGGTAACACGGTTAACAAACGATTTGCATATTGTATTTACACAGACTCTATCTTGTCACAAAGTCAAAGTGATTCCACAAACGGGACGGAAACAATACGCAACATAGGTCTAAAATTACCTACTACTGTAGACGCTGTTCGGCTTTGATATTCTGATCATAGATATATTCATAGATGTAAGGAACGAATATAATATCTACACCATGTATGGAAGATATTGGAACGAAGACTTTTTAGTCCCATATTTAAATATATGTATAGATTCTAAGTCTTAATTCTAATCTTAAATCATATTTAATAACGGCTGAACACACGTAACCTCTGACTATTTTCAGAAACATTGAAGGTCCTTGATACTGACTAGTGGGGTTACTGCCCCGCCACCGCTTGCGAATTACCAACACTCTTTTACCTCTGCGAGTCTATCCATCCTTGAAAACCAACTGAGTGCATCGTCAACGGGATTGTTAAGATCATTATAAACAGCCTCCACGCTACCCCGTGGCTGAACCAGGCCACAGGAACGGATCCTATCCACTGCGACAAAATGGAAGGGAAAAATATGGAATGAACCATTCCATATTTTTTCCATTCCACGATTTTCGTGTATCATTATTGCAAATGGGTTATGCTTATCCTGTTTATTTGGTTTCAATTTAAGTTTTTGTACGTAATGTCTTAAGCTAGACTTATTAACAAAACAAAAATAGGTACATATTGCTATGTACCTATTTTTGTTTTGTTTTGTTTAATTGGCTACATTGGTAACACCAATGTCTAGTGTGTATCACCAACGTGCTCCCTACCGTGAGACATAGGATGTTAGTTCTCATTCCGCTGGCTACGCTGGCTACGGTGCCCTTCAAACCGGAAAATAGTAGTGTTTTTACACTACTGCTTGGCTGCAGAAACGGTACCTCGGTTGTACCGCCCCAGATGGCTTCTTGTAAAAAGGGCACCTACCATCTTTAAAAACCGTATGTACACAGATAAATGTTTAAAATAAGTATGAAAGTAAATGATTATTTTAATCTAAATACTCACTAATGTATCAAATCTAAAAGTGACTTGGCTCCCAATTACTATTTTAATAAATATTTGTCTTTATAAAACATCTGATGAAGAGTGAAGTTCATTATAGTAAACACTTGATATTTCAACAGATAATAAGTAAATGTTTCCATTTACAGTTGAAAACTTCCTATATGCTGAAATTTGATTTCCAATAGTATAATACTATTAAATATACATCAGCATCTTTCCAACACAATGTGAATATAAAAATTGCGTTAACTATTTAAAAGTGGATCGCATTCTAAAATTTATTTGAAGTATACTTTTATCTATATAGATAACTGTCATTTACGGTTTGTACGTTAGGGTTAACTACTTCCGTAGCCTAGTGGTAAGGGCCTGTGCTTTAGAAATCCGAGGTCGCGGGTTTGAATCCCGCGGGGACTTAACAAATTTTCATTGTAGTTAGTTGGTTAGGGCAATTTGGGCCGATCACCCAATTGTCTGAAAAGTAAAACATTCATACATCGGATGGGCATGTAAAAAGTCGTTCCCCCCACCAACCCGCATTGGACCACCGTGGTGGGATACGGTCCAAGAACCCCCTAAATGGAGAAGGCGTGCATTAGGGGAGGCCTATGTCCAGCAGTGGATTAACAAAGGATGATGATGATGACGTTAGGAAATATAAAACATGGTAATGGAACTTTTTGTTCCATAAAAAGGTCGCACTTTACATCAATAGGTAATAATTATAATAGAATATTAAAAGGAACAATTAACTGACGCCTTTTTCCTCTTTTTTTTTTTGTTGCATACTAGAAACCTGGCCAGCTTATGTAAAGGGGATCACCAACGCGCTGCCTACCGTGAGACAGAGAATGCTGCGTCTCGTTTACCTAGTAAATACGCGGGCTACGGTGATGTTCAAAACGGCACATAGTAGTGTTTTCACACTACTGTTTTATGATAGAAATAGGCAGTGTGATACTCCCACCACTAGACAGTACCCTGTAAAAATGGGACGTACTAATTTAATGCCGACATAAAAAACCATACAAAAATGTTTAATTCTTACGTGTAATATTTAAAATCGTTTATAATTTTTTTATTTGTCATTCAACAGATCGATTATTAACAGCAATTAAAAAAAATTAAATAATACTGTACTTCTGTAAAAACAATTTGCGATCTTACATGCACTCTGAAGCGTCTTGCTGGTAAGCCATCTCTGCAGTTTTTTGCCATGCATTGTTCCTATTGTGATAAGTGCCTTTAATGATTTTCGATACCTATTGGAAACTGTTACTGAATCTTGAGAAACGCACGTAATTGTGTGTTGTTCCACAACTATACAGTTACGTGCGTTTCTCAAGTAGACGGTTACTTTCGTTTCTCTTATATTTTATATTTACTTTTATGCATACTTTACTCCGGTTTACAATTATAAAATGTTTTATTGATTGACTATGGTTGGAATAAAAATATTACTACTGGCGTACTTTAATTTAAATTTTATTGTACAATGACGATGAATAATATTTACTGTTTATTTACACTTTTGAACGATTTTATTATAACTATCTATCCATATACACCGTTCAATTTTGAATTAAAAGTAAAATAAAACAAAATATTTTTTTATTTTGTTTTATTTTACCATTGATTTAAATAACTGCTGGTTTCCCGGAATCGCAAGACATTATTTGCCAACAGGGGTCACTCGAATGTGGTATCTATGTGTATTAGTCATACCTATAAAAACTAAATGCTTCACTCACAGCGAGTGACGCATTCAGTCGGCTCTCGCTTACTCTGCAAGTCTCGATCTGCCATCTCTCTAACACGGCCCGTCGGTAGGCAAGATGCGAAAGAAATATATCACTCTACTGACGAACGAAGACGACGACGGCCGAGTTCGTGCGAATAACGTGTTTACAAAAATAACTACTTTGACAGGAGACGAATATTAAGTTTAATATCGCGTATCCAATTATTGTAACTGATGACGTGAAATAACGCTCCCGCCTACTACATAGTATCTGAAGTTATTTTTAATAATTGTCAAACTATCGATATTAGTTTAAATATCGTTAGTTTGACAATTATTAAAATAAAACCTACATAAATACATATAAATAATTATTTGTGTCGAAAAAACCATTTTAGACAATGCATGTATAATATGTAAAATAACGTAGCTTTATATATTTGACTCATATCAGTGTAGTTTGCTCTTTATTTATTAAAAAAAAATGCATTTGCTTTACTACTCTACATACTAATTAGTTAGATATATACAATATGCTACTTGAACATTAAGTGACAATCATTTACACTGTTGTGGTCATTAACTCGACTCTACATAGATTCAGGAAGTAAGCTTTTGTAGAGTTAAGCTGAGAGAGAATGTACTCTATATCTGTTCAACCCTTGAACGCTTATTAATTTATATCCACGTAACACTGGCAACGGGTATCAGAAAGCGTTATTAAAATCCTTTTAAATAAAAGTAAATGGCTCTTTAACGCTCTACCCTCATATGGTATATAGCTAATTAGCAGATGAATGGATTTTACCCTAGTAATATCTGTTCTGATAAGAAAAAACGAGCTCTTAGTACGGAGCACGTAAGAAAGGGGAGTTACGTGAAATGAAATCTTTTAATCTTTTTTTATAACGTTTCTGTTATAATGATCGAAAAAAGTAGATATTTATCTAACGGAATTTGAATAAACAAGGCAATGCTTAATTACGTTTGAATGTAAATCTCCCATTGGTGTTATATAAAGTTTTGATAGACATTTCAACTGCCTCCGTAGCCTAGTGTTAAGGGTGCCGTGTTTTAGAATTCTGCGGGGACTCAACAAATTTTCATTGTTGTTTCCTAGTTGGTTAGGACTATTTAGGCCAATCACCCAATAATCTGATAAGTAAGAAGGTCCATGCGTCGGATGGGCATGTAAAAAGTCGGTCCACCCACCAACCCGCATTGGACTAGCGTGGTGGGATACGGTCCAGAAACCCCAAATTGAGAAGGCGTGCATAAGGGAAGGCCTACGTCCAGCAGTGGACTAACATAGGCTGATGATAATGATGATGATGGTGATTCATTTACTGGCGGGAACAAATTACTTTATGCTTTGCGCCTACAAGGTAAGACAGTATACTTCAGTTTTATAGACAGTAAATTTTATTTAGTTCTGCCACTCAATTGATAAATAACGTGGTATAGATATAGTGAGAAAAAATATTGTATTGTAATTTTTTGGAAACGTTCGTATTTATCGTGCTCTCAAATAGCGTCAGTACCTATTCATTTTTATTATACAATGACATTATTCGTTTTGACATTTAACACTCAACAATAAAGTTTCATATTAATAGAAATGAAAATGCAATATGATCATCATAATAAACATGAAAATTTAATATGATCATTCATAGACAGTTCGGGTGTCGTCGTATTCAGATAGAGAGTTTTCCGAAGAATCATAACTACTCACTTTATTTGTACTTAAATATGTAAGATTTTAGTACTCGGGAAACGTTATTTCAAATTCTTTAAATATACTCGCTATGGTATGAAATATTTAGTGATATAGTTCAATAGGCTTATGTTCATATGAAAATGGATGCAACACGAGAACTGAGAACAACTGTAAAATCGTCAAAAAATTATAAAAAAAATAATAAATTAAAGAATGAGATTCTACAACACGTGGCTCAATCAATTTGATAAAAGCCTAATATCGATATTTTCTCAAACGTCAGGGCTTTCCGCCGTCGACCTCGTTTCTTTCAATTATCCGACGATAAATCGAATCTCTTTGCGATTCAGTAGTTCAATAGTTGCAGTGTAGTCGATGCTTTAGAAGTACTTAAATTCTTAAAGCACTCTTCAGTTTGTTCTGCTCTCAAATAGACGATATCTAATAAGTTTAAAAGTTAAAAGTTAAATCGACATCTGAGACATATCTGAGACGACAAAATGCTTTCTATGACGTGTAGTAAATAGTAACTCTATGATTCTCATTAAAAAGATTTTATCATTTTATACTATTTTGTATCTCTTGCTACTAACATAATACGATTCTCGTTTGAAAACTGTAGTAGTTAGTAATTACGCTACTAAACTAATATCATGGCTTTACTTATGTAAAAAATACATAAAAATCTTTAAAATTTAAAAAAACGTTAAGGTTAAAACAAAGAAAAGGAATTGTATCGTTCCAGTGTCACAATTTTGTGTGTGCGTTGATGGCATCACATAACTTGTTTTGTGCATACATCCTTTTTCTGGACTAACCTATCTCAAGTAACAAAATTAATTACATTACACAAACTTTCGGTTTGATGGTTTGTAAACTCGTAAAATACATATATTTTGTTTAATTATGTTTTAATAAAAATGGTTTAGTTATTCTCTCGTTAAATATAGTGGAATACCCACAGGACAGTACAGTTTTGAATTATATATGTTATTCTGCTGCTATACTGGTTAATCCTATACGCGATAGGATTAACCAATATAGCCTAGTCCAAACTAATTTGTCCTTAGCCCGAAAGGATAGACCAGTTTAGACTAGGCCAAACTAGTTGATCCTTATATTCATGCGCATACACTAGAATAAACTGGTATGGCCTAGTCTAAATAGTTTAAACATTTAGCCCGATAGGATAGACCAGTTTAGACTAGGCCAAACTAGTTGATCCTAATAACCATGCGCATACAGTAGGATAAACTAGTATGGCCATTTCTAAATAGTTTAAACATTTAGCGGGATCGGAAAGTAGTTAAGCAAACATGTCAGGACTAGTACATGCGGGAGTTCCCCGAGCGTCGCCGATATCCACTCGTCATTTGTCGCGTCGCTTCATATGCATTTAGCGTCTAATAACCAGCCGTGAGTGACGTATTTAAATAATGACTGTTCAGTATTACACTACATTATAAAGTTTTCTCCTTTTTTCAATACGAATAAACCTACGCAAATGCCGAAAAATCTTAAAAAAAAACTCCATCAAAGGAGATTGAAACGATTTGCAGTGTTAGAAATTGGGGACGTGAAAAAACTGATTGCACGGAGCACAGGTAATATAAAATACTATCTTCCTTCCAATGAACTTTATGATGTGATTAACATATCTCATGTGGCTGTTGGTCACGACGGGGCGTGACAGGATAATAACGGTAACGATAATAACGGCTTACCATTTGAATGACATATTTTTAACTCTAGGACGCCGTGCAATCTGCAATCTGACAACGGCAGGTAAATAATATTATTAATGTACTTGCCAGTTAGCCAGAACTCAAAATTGTGTACCGAAAACTCAGGCAGTAAAAGCCAGGGCTCTGTTGAGTGTGCTGACCGCGTGAGATATTGAGAATATGATAGGCTCTTGGATGAAGGAAAACATTTCAGCGAAATGCTCAAAAGGCTTGAGATGTGTTCAATTCAAGAAAAACGGCGCCTATCATTCAGGGATAAAACAATCGCCCTACAAGGCATTAATTGAAATATAACCTAGAGAAGGACTTTTGACTTCCTCTTTACCCCAAGAAATCATATTATTTATAATATTAATCATATTATTTTGATTTAAGGTACGTAATAGAAGATAAATGCAATAATAACCCGACGGAAGACAGCGACGATAGCGTTGCCAAAGTTCGTAACCAAGAAAAAGTTTCTTCATCTGAAAGTGACATTCATAAAGCTAGAACAACGCCGCAGAAGATTATGTGAAATAGGCTAATAAAATGAAAGCTATCGACAAGTCTCATTCTCCTGCCAATATTGGAGATAATGTAACCCTACCGATTCCAGATGTCGACAAAGGCAAAGGTGATCTCAGAAACATCATTGGAGTTATTCTTCAGAAAAATGACGAAGGTTTTTACAAAGTTTACACCAAACATGGTGTTCTTCAGAAACTATATTGCAGGTTTAATTTAATCTCACTTAATTACCCATCTATCCTTCTGGAGCATTAATCATATTCTAAAGTAGCTTATACTCGTAAGTTTTATTTAAAGCGGGATAAAAGCAATGCTCAAAGATTCGATATGCTCCTTTACCAAATTATGTATTAAAAAAGGTAAAAACATTAAAAATTTTTTTCGACCCTATTTCCATTATTTAGGACATAAAGAATAACTTATTGGGATTTAGGATTTAGAATTCCAGTTTCTACAGCCAAGTCACTTTTATCTTCTCCAACAATTGCCGAGTCATTTTTAAAAGATATACCATTGAATGTACAGAAAATTTAAATTTTACGGATGTAAATACCGGAGACGTTGTAAGTACATTTAAAACATTAGATAGTAAAAGAACTACAGACCTATGGGTTATCTCTGTTAAGGTGATAAGTTCTATTATCGATGTAATATCACCTCACCTAGCAGCAAAATTCAATGTAAGTATCATAATATAAGAGATGCGGCAGATACTAATACGATCTTTGTCCTCCAAAAACGTGCAATTCATGCAGTGTATAACCTGGGCCCCAAAGAGTCATTGAGAAAGTTGTTCACAGAAATAAAAATAATGATGGTTACTTCTCAATATACATTTGAAAATTTTATGTATGTGCAAAAAAATACATGACATAGATACAAGAAACAAACAAAATTTAATTCTTCCAGCAAATAGACTGCAAAGAATAAGTAAATCTCTTATGGGACCATGTATACATTTTTACAAAAATCTCAGTAAACATTCAGAATTTAACTATTAATAAATTTAAAAAGGTAGTCAGGGAACTTTTATATGTTAAAGGTTATTACGATAGTAATGATTTTTTTAAAAACAAAGCCTGGTAATAGAATGCTCGCTTCAGGTTTTGTTTCAATATTGCATAATATGTTATGCCTTCAAATTGTTTGTTATTTTTAAAAGATGACATAAAAAATGCATTTCTTTTCGAACTACAGGTTACTTATATATTCGATATGGTTCTGAGAGTTTGAGTTTCTAACACTTGATGATAGCGTGATGACAATAACTATTTTAAAATGAAACTTATATCTGATCATATTGGTATCTGCACCATTACGGAAGTTGAGATTTATAAACATCTTACGCCAGAGAATCAGTGAGTAAATAAATTAGTTTTTATATTGATTTAACTCCTGATCCCATCAGATACTTTTGACGACTAGCCAAGAAAATAGTATTACGAACTAACTAGATTTTAGAACTTCTCCGCTGCTCCAGCTAACTAGTGAGGCTAAACGTTTCGTTCAGGTTTTTTTTAAATATGTTTGGTGTCATTACCGTCCCATTTACATACAGGAATATAGTTTGATCAGATCTACAAAAAATGAGATTCAATCTTCGTAAACCAAATCTGCTGATTTAAATGAACTGCTGCCTTGAACTTCAGCTAGATACATTTGAACTTTGTTTCTAATTATACTCTTAAATGATAGTTAAATTAGGTCGAACATTTAGTCTATTTTTAGATAACTCAAAAGCATTTTAAATAAACGTTTCTGTAATAGGATATTCAAAGCTTTTGAAATAATAATTAGATGTAAAGTTATTATGAAAAAAATCTTCATTCGAATGTAATATTGCAAGACGACATTTGCAATAACGTATCAAAATACAGGAGTTATACATGTAAACTTTGTTTATTCAAATTATACATTGGTTAGAAGTCGGCTTATTTAGTCTTAAAAATAGGTTTCGGAAATCTAGATAAAGAATTCTATGTTTTAATTTAACTTATCTATTTTCAATCTAAACATTTCAAAATTGTAATAATGGTCGATATTCATTAAGTCATTAAAGATAATAGATTTATTGTCACTTTATCATCTAATAGTTAATGACATGAAAAAATGCTTCATTCAATGTCATGTGTGTCAAGACAATTTGTCAGAATTAAGTAATTTAAAACTACCACGGAACACTGTCATGAATTAAGAGAGAGCCGTTTATTATCAACATTATTCATAAAGTATAAACTATTTCAGCTGTTAGAATTGTTTAGCTTTAAATGTATTAGATCAACTTATGAATAAAACATGGTTTTTAATCTTTGTGTAAAAGCATATGGTACATGTTTTGAATTTGAGTCGGTCAGTTTTATTATTTTCTAATCGTATAAAACTCAAATTCTAGTGTATTGACTGACTAAGTAAATTATTGATGTTATTAATATTATAAAACATTTATTTGTCCATTTATCTATGTTATAGTTAAATGAACTTAGAAAATTGGTTATATTAAGTCATGGTGTAAATTTTGTCAATTACCTGTTAATTTAAACCTACACTTTCTGAACTTACTCGGTACATGCCATCTAAGAGAGCGATATGTATTGTTGTACATATTCCTAAACTTCGAAAAACTGGCATTTCGCGTAGTTAACTTGTTGTAGACTTTAAATGATTAGATCAAACGTTTTCTATCACAAAACATGGTTTTTTATTGATATTGTCGTATTTATCGGCATACGATAGGAGTGACGTTCGAATTTGAGTCTTGGTCAAGTATTTTTGAAGTTGATATGTTCTTATTCTTGTTATGACAGAAGTGCCAAATCTAAAACGATTCAGCATCTATCGTACGTCAACTAACTAAAACATTTATGTTATTCAAGTATTCTAAAATATGTTAATTAATTATAATTTGTTTTTAGTTTACAACGAAATAATTCAAATCTTAATACACTAACTATCTATCTAAAATGTGTATCTAAGATATACGATGTACCTTTTACCAATATCTTCTAAGAGGATATAGTGGTTTTCAATATTCCTAAACCCTTCCTAAAAAATGGCACTTGCATGTGGATATAGACTTCCAGGTGATCTCCAATGTAATAGAAGGTACCTCAATTTTCATAGTTATACAAACCTACATGTTTTTATTATTACGATATTAGTTATTGGTACATGTCAACACGTAATTCGAGACATCGGTTATTCAAAATATTACTCAGACGTCTTGTCATTTCACATTCATGATCACGGCAGACTAAGTTGTATTCTTCTCTCTGTGTGACAAACGATTGCGTTTCTATTAAAATGACGATTTTCGCCATTCTAACGTCGTCAATGTCGGTTACAAAATATTATATTTCAGAATCCTAACGGTTATGGAGTTCAATGTAACTTTTAATGTTGTTTTTATAAAACGAAAAATCAAATCTAAAATGTAAGTCACATTTATCCATAACAAAACTGTGTCTTTTAAATACAGTGTCCTTTATTCCAATATGTTCGAAAATAGGTGATAATCTTCAATGGTCTCCTAACAGACTGACCTACCAGTCAAACAAGTTACAACATTTTCATTTGAAATAGACTAAGAATCTTTATATGTATATAGGATTATTGTATCTTAATAGTTTTCTAAAAAACCTTTAGATAGTTTTTTATTTACGTCTGATTTAATCATATCATATCCATTATTTATTGATTTCAATTCTGCTACTTAATATATTTATTCCCACGATTTATTAGACTCATTTTCAGCATCCATGATCCTGGAGATAGTTGGATATGTACACAGTAATTCTTTTTCGAATAACTGCAGTGCTTTATCTTAAAATTGAATTTATTTACAGACATCTTAACTTAGTTCAATGTTGTTGTGTGATGACAAGTATTTGACTTTGCTCTGCTTCGAGTATCTGTGAAAGTTCTTTAAATATAAAATTACTTTTACAATTTTTATTAAAAATCCGAAATTCCGTAATATGGGCTGAAAGTCTCTCTTACCAGTTATACTGATAGCATTTCAGCGTCCATTTCATAACGCTTCTGAGGATACACATAGTGTCTTTCTAAACATACTTGTACTATACTGAAATGAGATCAGCAGTCCTAATGGACGGTGGATCTCACCAGATGGTCTCCTTAAACAGAGGACTACTCAGTCAAACAAGTATTAAGTCAAATTTTCGTAAAGATGACCAAATCTCATATTTATTAGTATTTCACTTTTATTAATAGTTTATCAAAGAAGAAGCATTTAGTAGAGGTTTTTTGACATAATTAATCAACTATATCCATGATGTCTAATTTCTGGATTGATTTACAACCTCGCATTTTTTCAAATTATAACCCAAACGAGATGTTTATTTAACATATTTTACGATTCAGTTAATTGTAACTTATTACTATTAGTATTTTATTCAATCAACTTTACAGTTATTCAACATTTAATATCATAGTGGATGGCACAACTTTATCACTTGAAATTATTTAATTGTAACAGAATCAATCTAAAGATAGTTCAATCGCATAAGATGTAGATGGAGCAATGACTTTTACTACAGATATAAAGATCGCTAGTAATGTTCTCAATATACTTAAATTTAGCTTTGATACAAATATTTATTAAAGGAACTTCCTCGGTTTCCTTAATATTAGGCTAGAAAACTTCTATTCGATTCAATAGTCTGATAGCCATTCTCAAGGACGTCCAGATTGGTTATTACATCGCGTCTTCTGGAGGATAACTCAATACTTCTTTCTAAAAATATTGATACTATTACTACAATGAGATCAACGCCAAGTCCCTTAATGGACGGGGATCTATCACAAGTACCACTTTATTTTGTTAGCACAATCACCAAATCAAGTGCAATTTTACTTTTGTAACTTTCACTTTGTTACGGGAATACGGATAAACTTTTGTTACTGCCTATTTTAGCTCTACAGGTTTATGCTGAACATAACGCAAAAATCAACTTATATTATTTAAATTTTGCTAGTATTGTAGAAGCCGGTTTTTTTAATTTTAGTCAGCGAGTATTGTTTTATTTCATATTTTTCGTTCTGTGTTAATGTGTAACTTAGTTACATAAATATTACATATGTTTATTTGCTATCACTTATATCAGTTTATTCAACATTTAATATCAACTTTGTGCAACAACTGTTAACATTGAAATCATTGAGGAAATTAATCAAATTCTAAAGAATAACAACAATAACGACAAAATAGGGCAACAAATTTAACTACAGTATAAAGATCGCTACGTAATTTTAACTTTAATGTTACAGCTTTTGCTTGCGTGTATAAAAAAAGTAATGATATAAAACACTGTAAATCACCACGCAGTGAGTATTAATGTAATGATTAAAAAATAACACTCGCATTAACAAAGGGCACGAAGCACATTCTCATCTCGACGGGCGAGCGGAGGGCGATTGTCATCGCCGCCCATGCCGCGGGCGATACCGCTCGAATACGCGACACACTGAGGCCCCTTTACAATTCTTATATTAAAACCGTGAGATATATCTTCTCGCACATTATATGACACAAATTCTTACATACGTTCTGTCTACTTCACCGATAAAGCCACGAGTGTGGGATGTTAGTGTTGGCTATGTTTAGCCATAAACGTTAAATGTTTAATGTCATCGTTACATTAAAACTGGTACCTTAGGATCATCACCATACCTGATAAAAATAAGTAAAGTTATAAGAGCAGGGCGTACTCTTTAAAATCAATTTAAGTCTTGCTCATCTAATCACTGCAATCAATAAAAACGGATAAACTAGCAAATGTTAACACTTATTAATCGCTACTATTTTTGTTTTCTTTCGGTTTTTTTTTATGAACCTGGAGTTATATTATTCTTGATGAAGATTACTTACAACTCATTTGGATGTCGGGATGGCAGCTTGCTGCAGCAGAGGGTCATCTACACTGCCCTAGCGATCGGGCAGAGCAGGTACGGGCATCGGGGTACTTTCCCCACGACCCGAGCATCATCTCAGGGTGTACACAGACAACCCCGGTCATTTGATTGCTCTTTTAGCAATCTTACGGAGACTAATATAATTTCTACGTCATCCTAAGTGATGACCGAGCTTCATCAGAATATATTTTAGGCGGTGCTGAAGGCCATCTACAAGTAGACACCCTTGAGAACCTCGCTAAAAGACGACAGACAAAATGTACACAACTTTATCTATTGACTTTTGCTTGATCCTAAGCAATTCTTTTACATTGAAACTTGCCGCAATTAAATCGACAGGCGCTTGCGCCCGTGAATCAAGAACGGCAATTCCATACGAGTAAGTCCACTTTCGGCCATTAAATATTTAGCGTCAACTCTGGGATCATTCATTGGTTCCCCCCCTGCGCCCCAATGACGCCCGATGGACGACCGTCAGGCGGGCGCGCGTGCAACGGTGCGAATTTATTAAGATCTAAGTGCGGCCTGTTGTCCGCACTATCAAACATACGTCTTGAGAGACGGACTATAAATTGTTTAATAGACTCGACCTTTGGTTCTCGCGCAATGACGTCGTTCCTGACGTATCGTCCGGCTCAACGATCGTGCGAGACCTGATTTTGCTGTGGCTGTAATCTTTTCACTCTGAGTGGTGACAATAACGTCGTACCAGGACGGTGCCGCGTGGTAATCCATGACCTTATTATTTTTACCGTGGGAAAATGCTCTTACATACTCAGCTGTCCTCGCGGCAAAAAACGGTAATCAGCATTACACCTACTAAAACCTACACTTGTTCTTCTGCGGCTTTGAACTGGGTATATCTGAGAAGATTTTGCACTCATCTGCAGCCCCGACGGCGCTGCGCAGCAGTCATCTCGGCCTACTCAGCGGCACGATCTGCCTCCCTCTGGGCGACTCAGGTGCAGCGCCCGCATTCGTCTCGGCACCTCGGTAGGCTAAGCTCAGTCTTTACGTCATACCTAGGATGACCAGAGTTCCAAACACATAGGGACGATGCTCAGCCTCCAGCAGGACCCCTGATGTTAAGCTCCGCGCATGCTCCACTTTCGGCTCGTCAGAAGATGAAGATACGACAGGCGCTGCGATCACGAGAATTCCTCCTCACGGCCCTCCAACCGCATATGGTGCTAGCGTCACTCAGTCGCGGAGGATGATGCAGGTCCCGATACCCCACATCCTCTTCCCCGCGACTCACCCGTGGATGAGGGACGGAAGGGCGGCCGTCACCTGCCTGCAAGCCGTCCCCGTCGCACCTCAAAGGCGCATCAGGACGGACTCTGCAGCGCGTGAGCACCTTCTCTCCCGCCAGACGCTTCCTGAGGCCGCCGGTTCCTCTGCTTCCCGCGGCTGGACGCCAAGCCCTGAGGTACTGAGCCACCGCTACGCAACAGCGAGAACCTGTTCGGGAGGTAATCCGTGACCTGATATAACCTTTGTAAACCGCTAACTTACTCGGAGGCAGATGGGATGCCAGTACAGGGTACAATACCGCTCGAGCTGCTCTGGTGCGGCAATGACTTCATTCACCTGGGGACCATGCTTAGCGAGTGGTTGATTTGAACTCCGAGGTAAGTTACAGTCGTACTCCAGGGTATACCACGATCACGAACTTCCAGTAACGTACAGAACCGGTTGTGGTCGAGCAAAAGGCTGTCGTTTTACCGACGTTTAGCGAAATGAGCCATTTGTCTAACCACTCCGGAAGCAAGTCAAGCAACCTCTGCATTCTGCTTACTGCAATATCGAGCCGACGAGATGACGTGAAATAAGCACTATCGTCGGCAAACAAGGCTAGCATAACACCTCTTTCACCATCCTGGAGCCGAGTATCCAGTGTGGGAATGTCATTGGTGTAAACCGCGTATAGAATGGGCGCTACGCAAGATCCCTGCGGTACCCCGGATAAAGTTCTACGAGTTGTCGAATTTGAGCTCTCAACACTAACATAAAAACTACGACCGTCTAAATAGGACGCTATTATCCGCACAATTGCGTGCGGTATGGTGGTATTCTCCAGCAACTTCCACAGCAATCCCTGGTGCCATACTCGGTCGAAGGCCTTCTCGATGTCGAGAAGGACTCCGACCGACTTACGCTTGGCATTTTTGTCAAACGTAAGCTCGTACAGCACACGGGTCAACTGTGTAGTTGCCGAATACCACTACGAAAGCCGTGCTGCTCGTCACGTAGCGCGACGTGTGGGCGCAGCCTCCGCAGTAGCAGCCGCTCGAAGAGTTTCGCAATATGGGATAATAGCGTTATCGGTCTGTAGCTTTCAGGCAAGCGTCGGTCTTTGCCCACTTTCGGCAATGCGAAAACTTTACCGGTCTTCCACATTCTCGGGAAATACCCCGTACGGAGTATTCCGTTGAACAGACGGGCCACTTCGGTGACTATCCGTCTGGGCAATTGCTTAAGCGCCGCATTAGGTATTCCGTCATGCCCAGGGGCTTTGCGTACATTAACGTACCGCAATGCTCGCCCAACCTCAGCGGGGGACATAAAAACCACTTCGCTTAGGTCTGGCGCCGGACCCGACAGAAATGCCTGCACGCGGCTTTCTACTAGCCTATAATGCTCGACCAATTCGGTGCTTTCGTTATTACGGGGATTGGGAGTGAATTGTTCCTCCAGATGCTCAGCCAGAATTTCCGCTCTATCTGAAGCCCTATAACAACGTCGTCCACTTTTGCTAATCAGCGGACACACTGCCTGTCTAGTTCGAGATAAGTGCCGGTTCAGGAGGTGTAACGACGGGACATGCTCGCCCGCAGCATCGATTCGCCGTTCCTGCAACACACCACGGTGGTTTTCACCTTCTCCGACACTTCCTCAGACAACTTATTGAATTCAGTCCTAAGCGGGGCAACGCGTACGCGCCCAGCTACGTAGTTCTCGCTTTTCTTAGCGCCTGCAATATTATTGCGGAATTGGACTTACGCGGACACTCCGGAACGCGCGTTGAAGCCGCCTCCTTAGCTTCCGATATACGTTTGCTAAGTCTTTCAGTGGCTAAATCAACATCTTCCGGGTGATGATCTTGTCCGGAAGTCGTAGTTTTCCATAGCGGAGCGGTATCTTCCCCAGTTAATTCTCTCACGTGGCCTTAAGTGGTCGATACGAGTAGCCCTACATTAAGAGAGATTAAGACTGGCAGGTGTTGAGTGTCGACGTCATAAAGGACTTCAAGACTGACCGGAATATTCAAGCGATATCGAGTACAATATCTAAGATACTCGCACCACGCCGCTCATCGGTCGGGTAATGCGTGGGCTCTGAAGAGCCAACGCATAGCCACCGATCAGCGTCAGCGTACAACACTCTGCTGCTTTGTTCGCACTCCGACAACCCCACGCCAGGTGTTTGGCGTTGAGATCGCCCGCGAGCAAAGTCGGCAGATTACCGTCGAAAATAGCGTGAATATCTGACGAATGCAATAACGTATTTGGTGGGCGATACGCGGCGTATGTGCAAATCTCCCTCGCAAAGCTTAATCCCTATCGAGCGAGTGGAAATGTATTGTAGCGGCGTAATTTCATCGTGTACCAAGTCCCGACGTACAAGAACGGCCGTACTTCTGTACGCACATCCCTGGGCCGTGACCTCATCGCGCCGATACACGTAGAAGTTAGGCAGCTTGAAGATTGAACCCGGTCTAAGCATAGTCTCCCCCAAAAGGATGACATGAATGTCATACATTTGGGCGAGGGTGCGCAGTTCTGCCGCTTTCGAACCTACACCACCGGGGTTCAATACATTAGTCTAATAGTTTCGTTAGTCTCTGTAAGACGCTGAGAGTGGTGAATGCACGCCAAATACCGCAACCGGCTCCTGCCCGTCGATTGCGCTGAACCTCTAATTGGACGGTCCGGACAACGTCAATCTGTTCGGCGAACGTTGTGTCCGGGCCGTCACTCCCACCTTGCCCTGAGCTGCGCTGGCCACCTACCTTGCGCGGAGCGCGGCGTGGTCGTCCGCGACCAGTGTCGGCGGACGACTCCGCCGCTTCGGAATCTGTGTTATCATTTACGAAGGTGACTCTATTTTTAAGCCCGGGAGCCGTTGTTGCTGCATCAGCCTCGTGCATGCTGGTGCCAGCTGTCGTCCCCTTGCGGTGTGTTACTCTTCTGCCGGTTCCGCCCCTTTGAGTTGGATCATTGGCGGGCGGCATTAATGTGGTGTTCGCTGTGGTAGTGTGTTCTGGTTCGGAGTGCGCTTTTTTGTTTTTGTTTTTGCGCCTCCTATTACGGCGCCTTTTCTTTGGCGCTGTGTTAGGTTCATCTTCGCTGTGCGATGTTTGGCCTGTTGCGGCGTGTTTGGCTGGTCCCGGTTGTACTCGGCGTGGTTGTACCGCGTCGGTGTCGCTGCCAGACGTGGTGGCACCTCCTCTCTTCTTCGAGACAATGGTGCTCCACCCGTCGTTGGACTTGATGACCTTCGGCCGTTGTTCCTTGGGGGGGTAGGGGAGTAGCCCCTGCAACTTCATCCCCTTCTTGCGGGCCTCCCGAACGTATCCCCCTCTCCCTCTTATCGTTGGAAGTGTGCGCTCTTCCGCAGTTGGCACACTTCGGAGGCGCTGCTCTGTCCCTGTCACATTGGGAGGCCGGGTGATGGCCGGCGCATCTTACGCAGGTAATCGGCTTGTGGCAGGTCACAGATGCATGTCCAAACTGCTGGCATCTGTGACACTGCGCTGGTCCAGGTCTGGTCCTCCAGGCTTCTACACTGATGCCCGGCATGTACAAGAGTTCGTCGACCGCATACAGCCTTCTAAGCTCGTCCTCCTCCATGTGATCGAGCTGAGCATAGAAGACGCTATGCGGCCGACTCCTTATTGGTGGTATCAGTTTTACATGCTTCACCGGGAAATTCAATTCGGCCAGTGCCGACACGACTTCTTCGTGTTTGGTGTCGGCAGGCAGTCCTCGGGCCACTTTCGTTGGCATCTGTGCTCTCGGGGTGTACGCGAACCAATGGATGTTGGTGTTGTTCTCGGAGATCTCGCACATGTACCTTTGTACTATGCGGTATTCGCGTTCGTCGCGGGGCAAGAAGCGAACCCCCTTCCCGTATGGTCGAGCGTTCGGGGCCACTCCTAATCGCCGCTTGAGTTCTGCGAAGTGGGTGGTCCACTCCGGCAGATTCTCAGTGACAATTGGCGGATATGTCCCCGTTTTTGTTTTCGGTGGTTCGGCGGCGTTCGAGGGGCCGGCCTGGTTGCCGGTGTCGACGTCGGCAGGCTTAATTATGACATTAGAGATTATATTTACCTTGCCCTTGCCCTTGGTGGCAGTGGAGGCGTAGGTGGTTGGTGATACTCTCGGGGCAGGAACCGGTGTTGGTCTGGGCGTCCCTGCTCCCGACAGCGTGGCGTACGAGGTGGCGGTGATATCAATGATTGCGCCGGCTGCGCTTGCTGCAGCTGTTGCGGCGGCCTCTCCTCCGTCATAAGATATGCGGCGCTCGGGTGATGATGCCACTGATGACGGGGTGCGTCCCTGCGGAGTTGACGATCTGGTGGGGGAGCGCGGCGGTTGGCTGAACACGCGCTTGCCCCTCTGCCCAATAGGTGGATAATCATCCTCATCAGAGGATGAGTAATTTATTTTCGGCTTCTTTTCCTCCCTTTCTTCCTTAGGCGTACTCCTCCTCCTAGTCTTATTGCGCCTTGGTAAAGGGCTGCGATCGAGGAGCGCCGCATAATCATATGCGGGCTCGCTTGTCGCAGCCGCTGGCGGCTCTCCTCCGGAGTGGCGTCTCGCGGTCGAACTGGACTGCCTAATGGTGGGGATCGGCGTCGGTGGTTCGTTAGAGAAAAGGTTTCTCATCGCGAGCGGTTTGTCGATGGTTGACAGTGACCGTCGCGTGGTTTTTGGCGGAGGCTTCCCTCCGTCAGACATGGTATCTTCTTCTCTTCTTCACTCTTAAGCATCAGCCCCGATGTGATTAGCTCGCACCTTACTCCCCTCTGTGCGGCAGCCCTTGCCGGGTGAGACCCCCGTAGGGGAGGCCCAGCAAAGCGCCTGCAAACAGGGAGGGGCGCGAGAGAATCAAGCTTTCGGAGTTCTAGCGCCTAGCGCTTGTTTGGGTTCTCTCTTTTAATAAATAAAAGAGAGCCCAAACTGGCTTCTTCTTCTTTGCAAACACTTCAGGGTTGTAGTAGTTCTTCGGTAATCACTATGCACGTCTGACGATCCTCGGCAGCTTGCTAAATATTTTTACAGTGTGCTCTATTCGCTACCCTATTCACAAATACCCTTTGCAATAGATAACTAGGGTTCGCTGTAAGGGCCCATTTTCTTGAGTATTAGTGTGGTTTTGTGAGTTGTTCTAAGGAGAGCCTTCTCTATCATATTACGCCATTTACAAAGCATTTGTAAAATAGTAGTGCAATAGTATTTCATGTGCTCTCACAGTACTTAATCAAACGTGCAAAAAGTTATCATTACTAATTTCTTTAATAGTATACAGTTTTCTCTCGATTATTTTATCCACACGTATATTATAAATCTAAAGTAACTCTGTCTGTCTGGCGTCCTTACTGTTTAAACCTTTGTTGATTGCGATAAAATTTGGTACATACTTAGAATAGATTCAAAAAAAGGACACAGAGATTTCTAGCAATTTTGAGACGAACTAGGGGTTGTATTAGGGATGAAGGTCAATACGGAAATTTGTCATCGCTGAAGG
>JAGSMT010000861.1:0-35708 GCA_029286875.1 Lamproptera curius
AAAATCGTAACAAAATCCGTTGCTTAATTTTTAAGATATAAGCATACATAGGGGTACAGGAACAGAAAAAGCGACTTTGTTTTGTACTTTATAGTGAAGTCATTATTATTAAAATGAGGGACGAATTTCGAAATTTTTTGCTAATGGTACGGGATATAATATACCCATAAGAAAAACATCGTAAGACGACACTATTGCCCTTTTTCTGAGACATAGGATGTTATGACACATTTTCTCAGTTATATTTTTGTGTGATTGACCTTCAAATGATTTAGTCGACCTGTTGTAGAAAGTGGTCGAACCAACAGATTATTGGTCTCTCTTCCCGCTTTCTGTACGCGGATGATCTTGCAGAAAATAATAAAATTTCTTTTGCTCAAGCATTTCTTTATAAAATCTTGATTTTTCGAAAAAGTCCTTCTACAGTATCTCTATTAAGTGAACCAATTTTGTCATATTTTTTAACGAAGAACTTATTTTTTGCATCATTAGCAAAAAAGAAAACTTGATTATATAATAAAACTAATGGTAGGTCCCCATTTTATAGGACCGGTGGTAGCCCCCCATTTTACGGGGACCGTCTGGGTGGGTACCACCTCGGTGCCTATTTCTACGTGCGTAAGCAATGTAAAAAAATAAAACGTGATGCGAAAAACCTACATTGGTTTTATAAATGCTAGTATTTATATATAACAAAAACATATATTACTGTATGAGAATTTCTCATCATTATGTGTGTAAATATTAAATTTTTGTTTCTAACCGCACATTAATAAAGTTAAGATTATTGGGACAGAAGACAGTGGTTAAATATTTTATACCATGGTATGATTTAACAGACAACCATATATGGTAAATCTGTCAAAAGTAAAAAGAAATCTCCCTAATTTTAAGTTAACAATAATAAATTAATTATATTAAAACGGTGTACCAAACTATATTATAAAACAGAGTACATATCTATGTATTTTTTCGTTAATAGGTCGGTAGGGTTGCAGATGAGTGTTAGCACGTTCCTGTGACCTGACCCTAAAGGCGTAAGGAAGGAACAACGTGTAGTTTTAGTCGGTGCGAGTCTGGACAAAACCCGTCTTTGCCCCCGCAAGAAGGGTATGCGTAAGCATTTTCCAAACGTTAATGTAGGGCAACTATGATGGAGAGACCAATAAAAGGATTCGGCTGGAGTAGCTTTTCACAAGCTTCATCGAGTATTCTCGTAATCTATCCACATAGCCTCAAATCGAAAGTCATCGATCAGTGCGTCCTACCTATCATGACCTACGTCACCAAGACTTGGACACTTACGGTTCGTCTGATTCATAAGTTTAAGGTCACTCCAGCGAGCTATAGAGAGGACTATGCTCGAGTTATCTCAGAAGGACTCTACCAGAAATTATGTAATCCGTCAGAAAACCAGTGTCACTGACTAGTCCACCGGATTAAGTAGCAATAGATTGGTCTCAACAGCCGCAGAGTGCTGGAATCAGAAAGTTTTAGAGTGAAGTCCTAGGCTAATAATTGGATAATAATTGGTGATATGTAAGAAAATATTTTAATTTAGAGAAATATTAAATCAAATATTTTAGATCTGCGCCTGTTACAATTAATTACTGATATCGTTAAACAACTCGGTACGGCCGACAGAATTAGAGGGGCCCACTTAATAAACAAAATTTTGATGCCTATGAATTGTTGAGTCACCCTAAAAAAGGTAGACAGTTTATTGTTTTATAACTTACTTAAGGGGTATAAACATGTTAAAAAACGCATTTCAAATTGGTTATAAAAAATTACGAGCTAAATGGTCATTTAAGTAACTCTTTTGTCTATAATTTTAATTTAATAGTTTGTGTAATATAGATTTAAAATAAATATATACTTATATTTCTTTTGAGAGATAAAATAAACTTTTTAATTACCATTTTTATACTTTAGTACCAAAAAAAACTGTTGTTTACAAGTATAAACCTATTATAAAACAGCGGTGTAAAATATCTAATGGAATAGTCATAATACGACTTCGTAAAATGTAATAATAAAAAGTTTAAAATATACTCCGAATGCAATTGTGCATGTAGAATTTTCTAGTTTTTGTTATTTTAAAGGAAGAACTTTCAACCACTTTTAGAAATATTACAATACAAAGCATTATCAGCTTTATTTTTAAACATGTTAGCCTTTCCTATTGGAACTGAATAAGTATGAGAAAGCAAAAGTAATCACCGACAATTAAATACACTGTCATGTTTTTACGTGTTGACTATAGAATCCACATTGCGTAAAAAGGATTCTTATTTATATAAATAAATCACATTGGAGGGTCTGTTAGTAACATAAAATAACAGATTTTAATGATGCCACTGTAACATTTTTTTATTCTTTGTCTGTTTCTTTTGCATGTCTTAAAGATATTTGAGATTTAGATTGCGGTGGCACGAATCATGGAAACAATTTCGTACAGAGGACATTGTTACGTCTTATATTGCGTAAAATTTACATGCTGTTTGAAGTCGGTCTTATTTTTTGTGAAATTTCGCTTGTTTTATCAATGTCTTACAATAAAATGCTATCTATATATGTATAAATATAAAAACATATGCTTTGAATTCAGTATTTCTTCTTTTGGGAAGTTCAGTCAATAAAGAAATATGCCATTTGTAAGCAGTGCTATCAAATAAACAGAATTTATTTTACAATTTTTGAGATTATTTTATGATTTAATAAAGTATTTAACCACATGGAATAAAAATTTAGAGAAACGTTTTAAAATAAAAAGATTTTTTGTTTTTGTAGAATAACCCAATCTATGTCACTCACCTGCTATATCAACTCTATATTGGGATACTTTCATAATTTTTATTAGCGCTTACACTCAAAGTGACTTTAGTAATGACTTGGTTCCATTATTTTACTTAACATAGAAGTTTTATTTTAGTTATTCAATAATATAAACTAATTTATAAGTAAGTGCGATTTAAAATGGCGATCAGTCTTTCGGTCAATCGGTTTCCATTCATTCATCTCATGTTCCGTTCCAGTAAGTAAAGCTGAATGTAATCAAGCCAATAAGTCTACAGATAGATCGATGTTCATTTGCTTTAAGTCGAGGTGCCGTTTATTCAATAACTGGAAGAATACCTATCCTTTTTAGAGAAAATGTAATAGAATACCTGTTCACAAAATAAAAGTATAAAAAAATATAAAGTTGGCAAGTGAACTTGTTGAGCCTTACGCATTTCTTACGGGTTGGGCGTAGGATCAACTATCAGGTGAATGTTCTCCTCGTCACTATCTATGAGATATTTAAGCCAATTAACTAATTCTTTATGTTGCCTGTAAAATCGGGCGAAAGTTATATTGGAACGTTAAGAATGAGTGTAACGCGAATATTCATTCATATAGTTGGAAGTAGGATCATATAAAAATACATTTTTTTAATAATACATTAAATCCTTGAATTTCTAAAACGCTCATTCACCACCTGGCTTAGTGATTGGTCATCTCTTTTTGTATATTTGAAAACATTGGTTTGACATGTTAGTGGTTATAAATTGTAATTTTATTTATTTACATAACAAGACGTGCTGATTTTTTAAGTGAAATAAATTATGATTGATTGAAAAACTATCAATACATTTTTTTTATTTAACATAACATTACTATAACATAAGCAATTCACTGTAGTTAATTAATTAACTATATTTTATCATGTTCAAATATCAGTGTAGAATTCACCTTTATTGTTTTGACTGTTTTAATCGACGAATCTAAGTTCACATTTTCACTACACAATCAATTGCCAATTATCTTGCACATGTAAATATGAATTTAGACACTATTTTTTACTCAGACGGCAAGATCGCTCGAGTAAATGTAAGCAAGACGCATAGCATGCTCTGTCGAGCATGCTTACCGGTAATAATTTGATGCATTGTATGCATTAAGAAAATTAAGTTATATCATTTGTGTAACAATTTAATAAATATTAATTTCAGCACTCTTTACGATAAATGAATTTGTTATAAAAATGCTAGAATACAAAGATATGTAATGATATTTTTAACTTATCGTGTATTATATTAAATTATTAGTTTGGCATATAACAAAGTTTTGTATTATTATTTAAATAAAATAAAGTCTTGCGGAATAAACTTCAGCGAGTCTAATATAAACAAAAGCTATAAAAAAAGACCTGTGACAAAAACAAGTAAAATCTTTTAACATTTTATAGTACGGATAAATAAATCTTTAATGCTAACTTTCCTCTATGGGACGCAGTGTGATATTTTGTTTTCTGGAAAATTGTAGATAATTTCTGTGAGTTTTATACCATTTTATGATGTTGACATCTAGTTGAAAAAGTATATTATCTTCCAAGAAAAAAGAATAGGGTAATTAATCGCTATGTAAGCCGTAAAGTCTTTTATGAAATCTGCTAGGAAGAAATTAGAGAAAGTTTTGGGTTAAAACTTTGCAAATGGATTACATCTCAAATTATGTTTTACTATACGTGAGTACAAAACACCGCATTAAGCGGATCAAATAATTAGTTTAACTTTGCAGACGTGCCCGCGTACACATTCGTAAATTTTAATCTAGTATTTACTTAATTTGGATTCTATTCTAACATATGAATCATTTGTGATTAACTTCGTAGGAGAGTCGGACACAATATATATCAAATTTTCAATATTGGCATAATTCTTTCGATTTAGATAATATTTGTTGTTGCAAAGTAAACAATACATAATAATTTAAATACTGTCAAAACAGAACAGTGTTACAAAAAGAAACCTAATTGTGTTTGACAGGATTGATGTGGCAAACACATTTAAAACGGTGTAATATAGTATTGCCCAATACATATTTTCACTGCATCCGTACATTGGAGGAATGGGCTTGTGCTTTAAGAACCGGAGGTCATCGGTTCGAATCCTGCGGGGACTCAACAACTTTTCTTAGTTTGTTAGGGCAAGTCGGGCTGATCAATCAATTGCCTGTAAACTAAGATGATCCATGCTTCGGATGGGCATGTAAAATTGCTAGACTTGCGCCTTATCTCATTCAGGTCGTGTCAGTTATCCGACCTAGCAGGCTATGAAAGCAGAACAAAAAGTAAGACAAGTGCACCTATGTTTGCGCGTACATTTGTGCACTATAATATCTCCTGCGTGCTTGGCTTATCTCCATTATATATCGATCGCTGTAGTCGAAATCACCTAAAAAAATAATTATCATTATTATTATACATATTTATAAAAATTATGCGAAGAATATTTGAAAAATAATATTTTTAAGAAAATTGAAATAACATATTTATATTTAATTTTTTAACATTTTCTCTGATCTTATAGTTATATTTACTTAAAAACGTCAATTTGTTGTCATATATGCAAAACAAAATCTGCGATCTGCGAGCTATTCCAGCATGCACCGCAATGACCCTTGGTCTTATAGGTGTATCATGTAAAATTATTGCTTTCACAAATTACTCTCCGCGGATAAATTCAGGAGATAAAAATAGTTTACATAATAATTACGGTAAAGGTCTTGCTTAAGTCATCAATCAGTAAATGTAATTATGCAATTTTTTTGGTCTATATCGCAGAATTCTAGCAATTTAATTAATTTTTCCACAGTTTGTTATGAAATTTTGAATGGATGCGTGTGTTCGCAATCAACCCGCCGGAAACTCGAGTTGCATCAAAAACTTTTATTTAACGAACATTGTCTATCATTTAACAGCAGTTGTATGAATTGAAAAATTAAGTAAATGAAGAAATAATACAAATATGTTTATTACCTATCGAGGATAAATAAAAATGAAATTATTATTTTATACAGATTTAAATTTGTTATAAGATTTAAAAGTTTATCATGGGTCTACAATTTTATTTATAATATGTAGACATTCAATATTTAGTAAAATAGAATAATTGGTGCCAAGTTTTAAATATGCTGGTTCCAAACCAGAATCCCTGTATGTCCTTTATCAAATTAACACTAGTAACTGATATCAGTAAACTAAAAAGATAGATGACTTAACTATCTAGCGTGACCTTTAGCTGTTTTTAAGTACCGACGATGGTGTTTTCCTGTTTGTTTCTGACATGTAAGTTATCTTTGGCAATAATAGTCTCTAATATATTATTAATAACTATGTATCTACTTAGAATAAATACAGTTACTATTGTAAAAATCGAATAAATACCAAAGATGTAACGTGTAATTTTTAAAGCTTGTATATATAAACTTTTATTTAATTTATTATAATAAGTATGATCACTATTTTATGAAAGTTATTCCAATTATAAGTAATTTACGATTAGGTGGCAGATGAGCTGATACTGGACATACGGCACTGAGTTCGGAAATACTATAATTACTATTGTATAATATTACTAAAACCTGACAGTTTTACTTAGAGGAAATATCAAAATGAAAGGTTTAGCTTTTAACCTTTTTGTAGAACAAACGCAATTCGCTGACTAGCATATTTCATGCCAGTCTATATATGTTTATCATCGTTCGTTTTTTTAGAAATATATCTGGAAAAAGAGATATTTGATAATATGTAGACATTGTGACAATGATTTTTTATAGGCGTTTTTAGTAGTTTATCTTATTTTCAGGCCGCATTAGAAAAATAACAAGCATCACATCATATTTTCCCGGGTCTTCATAACAGAACAAAACATCAGAGATTTTTATAGTTGATCAAGTAAATAATAAAGGCAGTTATAAAAATAGTTTCATACAAATTACTATTTATTAACTAGTGAAATAATAATTACTTTTCAAAGAATTTATGCAGTAAAAAATTAAAATAATAGACAAGAGGTTTTTTAGCAGATTGTATCTAATGTTCGTTAAAAATAGCACCTACATTATTCCTTATTAGGTTTAAAGGTACATATTGAGTAATAACTCATTTTCCGAAGGCATACCGAGGTACAGAATGGCTTTGCTAATTACAATCATTTCTGGAAGAATAACACATCCGCCTGCCTTTTGTTGACGGAAGGGTGCTTGATGCTAATGAACGGCGTAGCACTGAGCAGTGCATCATTTTGTATTGTTTCCGGCTTCGTGGGGGACTTAGAGGAGAGACCCTTCATAAAGTTCTATTTCATAAGATTTTACAAGGCAATAGTTTAAAACAAATGAATAAACGAAGATCTATATGCCTAATCTTTTTTTTAAATTAAGATTATATGAATCTTACAAATCTCCATTTCCTGCTATTACGTCTTAGTATAATTTTATAGTAAAAAATAATATTATTTATTAATTTAGAAAATATTCAAACGCAAGTTGTTTTTTATAATTTCAAATGTAATTTTTTATGAAAACTCTAACAAATTTAATCATTATAAGAATAAAACTATTTTAATTTTATTAAAGTGCATATTTTTGAAGTTTCTTACGTCGTGTCTCACCCAAACTGGACTCTTTCAGCTCATTGTGCTGGAAGGAAATATAAAGTAAATATGTAGGTCACTCCCCCAGGGTCTGGAGCTGGAGTCGAAAATGAAAAGTGAAGGTCGCTGAGTAAAAGTGTGACGAATTAATTTTCTTGCAGAGCACTATTAGAATTGACTTGAAGGCGATCCATGTCAGAATTTATCATTAATTTTACAAGCTAATAAACAAATTGTAAAAACATTGTAACACTAATTATATAAATAAAGTAAAACTTTATATTTACATAAAAACTGCTTAATATTCTTTTAAAAATGAAGCAAGGTTACCTTTAAGTTGTTAACTTTGTAATGTTTTGGAATGTGTTTATTTATACGAAAAAACGTTGGTGCCAGAAAATTAAATGCAACCATAAAATAACGTAAAAATAGTACCTTTATTTTTAAAATAAATGAAATGAAATGTTATGTAATGACTACTGCTAAAGACATGCTCGGGAGCTTGGGCTACTTATCCACAGTACTATTATCATTGTCATTTTATACTTTGTGCATATAACAACGTAGCATGGCAAATTCTAAAATAGGTTTTCATGCTGATGAAGACATTAGATTAATATTAAATGTATTCAGAACGTATACTTTTTATATAATTCTGTGAGAATCCATTTACTTACATAAGTTGAAGTGATCCTGTTTTCGAATGTTATTATAGTTTGTTACTGTTTTTATTCCATAATTTAAAAAAAAATACCAGAACGTTAAAAAGGTATATTTGTATTTTACTTTTTCTGCTCTCTAAAAGCAGCCTTAGTTAAGAAGTTTAGGATTATGGATTATGTATATAAATAGTATGTATCAAACTTGACATTTAATAAAGTTCAGAAGAAAATGTATAAAAGTTATAAGCGAATAGTTTACATTATTCACTTAACTTTGTTACTGCATCCATGTTAGTAAAAAATCATAAGGTATACTTAATCATAAGGTATATTTTTGTACAAAAAAGGAATATAATAAAAACCCTAAAACTTTCGTTAGATGAGGAAACGTTCATTAAACATATGAAAGTTTGGCCTAAACCTAAAAAAACCTCCGTTTAATTACATTCTATAGGCATTAAAAAATTCAACACATACACGGGACATTCTATCACTTCCAATGAATCGTTGTATTTCATTTATTGCTGTGTACTAAAATTTATCAACTCCTTTTTACACCGACTTCCCAAAAGAAGAAGGAACTCAAATCGGAGATTATTATCTATATTAGATCTACTATCTATTAGATAATATTATTATCATTTAAGTTCACATAGTGTTTGTTTATAAAAGCATTTATAAATTTTTCGTTCCATGTCCATAAAACTTGCTGTACATGACTTTCTAATTAAATTAAAACCTTAAGTGATATTAGAGATTAAAACGCAGTGGCGTAAAACGCGGAGTAATGTCTTGCAAAGGGCACGTTGTCTCCCGCGTATTACGCGCAAAAGAATTTTGATGATATACTGTTTGAAGTCGGTCATACGTTTTGGTTCAATATTCACTAGTTTTTTATTTAATTTTTAAAATATTCCAAAGCGTGATCTAAAGCAAAACTCAAATGATGCATAATTAAAGCAAAAATAATCACTGATATTTTCCTAAAAATTTAACTCTAAACTTTTTTGCTAATTTTACCATAGTAAATTCAAACTAACGACTAGCCATTAATAATAAGCCATTACTTAAAAAAATCTGAGTCGAAGTGCGCCTAATTCATTATTTATTTTTATTTATTTATTTTTAAAACAAAATCCACAGCTCATAATAGTTACAATTATAAACATAGTCATACATAAAAAAAGCTTAGAGCCAGACCTGGATTTACATTATCTAGGTAGTAATATAGAAGTATACAACAGTGAAAAGTGAACAAATATGACAATTTAAGTAATAAAAAATGTATATTATAAAAAAAGAAACAAAAAGAAACTAATTAAATACTAAAAAGAAAAAAAAAACAATGTAAAAATGTTTCTGCGTATGTGTGTGTGTGTGTGTGTGTTTGTAAGTGAGTGAGTGGCATAATGAGTGTTCGTGAGTGAGTGTTACACCTCTTTCATTAATACTCTTAGAACATCCCTTTTAAAAATATTCTTGCGTGTATTAAATATGTCAAGGTCTAGAAACTTTTTATTGTACACCGTTTGTAAGCGTTTGACTAAAGAATTTTGAGCATATCTAGTCGATGATTTTGCAACAGCGAACAGGCTGAAAGACAAGATTTCATCAATTTTAAAGCTGATGGTGCTAAAATATAAATTGATTAAACTCAATAAAATTGGTTAAGCTAAAGTCTACATCAAGAGGAGTAGGTAGTTCTTATACATTATGTTCTTTCGCAGGGTTTATATAGTTTCATTAAAATTTAATTGCTAAATAATAATCAAAATGTCCGTAGTACAAATTGTTTTAGTAGCCAAAAATAAAAAAACCGGGGCACGGATAATTTCGATGTACACACATATAGACATGTATGTCAATTTATAAAAATACTACATAGAAAATATGTATGCAACAAAGAAAAGACATGTCAAATCTAACAGCTTTCACCCCACTGTCCTAAAAACGTGATGAATTTATTGCCGCGCCAAATTTGCATCATAATTTAAAGTGATTATCATGATTTTCGATACGTTTACCAAATATATACACTTTCGTGCGGCTTATTTTATTATTGGAGTGTACATCTAGATATGTACTATTAGAGTGATCTATTAGGTTAATGACAAATAAGCGCAAAGCGATCGTTACGTAGGAGAAAGAATAATTAATTAAGCTATGATAATGTAAGCGGAGACATTCGGTAACCTATAATCCCCTAAAGTATATTAGGGAAACATGCTTTAATATAAAATCAGGGTAAGGCTTGTATTAAGAGCAAGTTACTTGGCCAACTATGTATAGTTAAATACATATTTGGAATGAATCAAAGTGCTTCTCTTTAGTAATCTCTAACGCCTCATTTTGTTTTTAGAATTTTTAACCGTGTAACTTTAAAGAGATATTTGGAAAGAATTTAGACGTAATGACATAGATATAGTATTTTTAAGTTAAGTACCATTTACATATTTTTTTTATTAAATAAGAGTAGTAGAACAATACAGTGACGGGTTTTAAAAAACCTTTGGAGAGTATGCCTTAAGCCACAAATTAGGAAAAGATCCGCTAGTGATAGAAAAATTGATGTTGTAGTTAATTGTAGGAAATAAGTGCTCTAAGGTGGGAAGAATCATACGGCGCCCTATGATATGGCATCTCACTGCATTTGACTTGATAGACAGGATCAATGTTTTGGTTTCTTCAAAAGACACTGGTTAGATTAAAATAAATTAATTATTTGGGTGCGTCAATCTAACTAAATAGGAAATAGTGTCTATTCGACACTAGTACCTAGTAGTCTATTCGACACTAGGATCCAACAAAAAAGAGTTGACAAAATGATAATTTAAATCATCAAGAGAAATTGAACTTGCATCGGCAGAAGGCGAGTTAGAAATATTATCCAGAATGTGTCGGGATTTAGGGTTGCATACCATTTGATTACACCGATCCCTGGCTTATTTTTAAAAAGCCTAAATTGTCTGCAGACCATTGTTTTTATTTGAATTATCAGATTTTGTTTGAATTTTCAAAAGCATGGTCTCGACCTCTCATAGCGATCATTATTCCTCTGGTCGACCATGGTGCTGGACGATGTTTTATGTTTACTTCCTTTATGGAAGCATGCGGGTCATAAACCGGTGGTAGGTCCCCTGTTTACAGGAGACCGTCTGGGTGAGTACCACCGCGGTGCCTATTCCTGCCGCAAAGCAGTAGTGTGAAAAACCTACTGCGTTCCGTTTGAAGGGTAGTGATGAAGAAGTAGTCAGCGTATTTACTGGGTAAACGAGACTTAGCATCCTATGTCTCACGGTAGGCAGCGCGGTGGAGATACCAGTAATGCCAATGTTTATGGGCATCGGTGACCACTTTCCATCAGGTGGCCCCGACTGCTCGTCTTCCTGCGTATGCAAAAAAAAAAATAAAGTTTGGTAACTGCGCCATTGATTATATCGAGTTTCTGAACAAATAACCTTATTGTAATAGAGATGATGGTAGGGTTTACCACCTTCGTAGGATCCAATAAATCTTAAAATTAAAGCCCATGATATAAAAACGTCATTTAAGTTTACTTTCTTCATGTGTGCATGCTTGTCATTAAAGTTTGGTAACTACGTCATTGACTATATCGATTTTCTGATCAATAGTTTGCGCAGTCACCAAAATGCATCCTGTAATGATAACGATCGTTTACTAATTGATATCACAGATTGTATTTGATGTATCACTGTAAGAATCATCAATATTAATTTATTTTGTTAAATTTATTATATTTTAGGCTGCAAGTATTAAAAAATAGATATGCTAGAAATTTGAGTATTTCATTATTATTAAACATCTGACTTTTGTGATAACATCCATGTTAAAATCTTAAAAAACTTATACACAAAAACAAATCTAGTAGGTAGTTGTAACATTTGATCATCATCAGTGAAAATTTTATTTCCAGAAATTTGTAGTGTTTCGTTTTACATTGAAAGGCACAAGCACTATGCCGCTTAATTATGCTGCAAAGCAGTAGTGTGCAAAAATGCCCCCTTTAAAGAGCGGTTTAGATAAAGTACTGGGTAAACAAGACGTTACATGATACGGCTGAACTTTCGCTGTATTTCCTATAGTCGGGGCATATAACTTTATATAAATAAAAAGGTCTGTCCGTCTCGTCACTTTATTCTATAAATAAAAAGTAGATTAATTCATTCTTACTTTAAGGATAAATAATGTTCTTTCGTACTGAGATAATGAAGTTTACTCTTACTCTTTAATACTTAATGTGTTGTGAATTCAAGATGTTTTGCAAGTTGAAACCATTACGAATTCTAGAAATTTGGTGTATTCTTAAAAAAATAAACAGGAAACTTGTGATTCTAGGAAAATACAATCATTTGCAAAAATACTTGCAAAAGAACATCGATTTCTACCAATGATGATTCGGGAAGCTACAGAAATTAAAAAAAAATCCTTATTGTAGTAGAGATGATGGTAGGACCTTATCACCTATGTGGGATTCAATAATTCTAAAAACTAAAGCCAGTGATATGAAAATTACATAGTCACAAGACGACATAAATACTTTTGCCAAAGCAATGTTTTAATTTCATCATTATCATTATCAGCCTTTGATAGTCCATTGCTGGACATAGGCCTCCCATAATACACCCCTCTATCCATTAGGGGGTTTTGGACCGTATCCCACCAAGCTGGTCCAATGCGGGTTGGTGGGTGGACCGACTTTTTACAAACCCATCCGACGCATGGATCATCGTACTTTTCAGTCAATTGGGTGATCGGCCCAAATTGCCCTAACCGACTAGGAAACAACAATGAAAATTAGTTGAGTCCCCCTAGGATTCGAAACCACGACGTCCGGTTTCTAAAGCACACGCCCATACCACCAGGCTACGGAGGCATTTGAAAAAATACATTGTAGAACAAGATACGAAATTTCAAATAAAAAACTCTGACGGTGTATAGTGGATTCAATAAAAGAATATTTTTTTAATTTTTAAAATTACTATTTTTTATTACTATTTATTATCTCTATCAATTGTTGTAGCTGCTATAAAATAGGATTGATAACAACAAGCGAGCGGTATAGCAAACAAGCGTTATAAATTTAATATATTTATAAATACGCTCTATTCTGACGAGTAAGTAATAAATCGATTAGTAAGTATAAATAGCAAGTTGTATAAAACATTGTATTGTGTGGCATGTAAAAAGTCGGTCCACAGCGTGGTGGATTACGGTCCAAAAATGGAGAAAGCGTGCATTAGGGGAGGCCTATGTCCAGCAGCAGACTAGCACACGGTGATGATGATAATAAAATATTTTATAATATATTTTTTTATTGCCTACGTAGGTAGACGAGTAGTCGGGCCACCTGATGGAAAGTGGTCACCGACATTGGCAATACTGGTATCACCAACGCGCTGCCTAGGATGCACTTCAAACCGGAAGACAGTAGTGTTTTCACACTACTGCTTTGCGGTAGAAATACCCACCCAGGCGGTCCCCTGTAATAAGGGGACCTACCACCGTTCCACCACTAAATTTAAATAAAGTTAATGAATTAAGGATGCTTTTTGTTAATAAAATACTGGGATTCCATTCAAGAATTTTCCTGTGTTATTTTTAGATTTATGTATAGTAAGAGCAAATAGCAAATAGTGATTTGATAAAGTTTTGAAAGCGAATATGGCACTTTTTGTATAAGTATTCTCTTTTGGCAGCAACATCTGTCTGTGATGTACGCAGATCTGACTTGTGAATACTTGATTTGTTACCTTCGAATAAATAATACATGGAATATAGAAATAACAATGTTGCGTACCGAAACTTCTTAATTTTAATTGTTTTTTTGTTATTTAATTTCAACCCAGCAGTTTCAATAATAATTGCATTTGCATTAATTATAATTAACATATTTAAAATGATGACATTTACGAACCACTTAGAACTTGCATGACAAATGAAAAGTTTCTAATTATCTAATTGACGTCAATGTTCGCTTTTAGTATGATTAACTCAAGACAAGTAAGTGTCAAAACGCACAATGCATTTAATTAGATATTGGAAAAAAAATGTTATAAAATTAGTCCTACAATTAAAAATACCACTATTTTTAAAACAAATTTATGATTTTTTTGTAATATAGTAATAGTGGTATTCTTGTACGTTGATACTGAATATACGAGAATTCAGAATGCACACCTGTGTCAACCAACACTACAAAGTAAACAAAATGGAGGAATTGTGCATTGCTTACCTCAACTTTCTATGGTACCGTTTGCAAATGAAATATTGTCTGTGGATACATATACATTTTATATACTGTATTTTTATACAGAATTCTTTGATTTTCAAGTATATTTTTAGTGTTTCCGCTTTCGTATGTTAATAAGAGGCCAGGGAATTAAATAAAATATTTTTAAACTTTTATATCTTTCGTCTCTTTATTAAGCACTACTTATCACAGCATTAATTTTTCTAAAGATAAGGAAACACAAACGCTGTTGTCTTAGCTACAAGAACTAATAGGGATAATTAAGAAGTCAATGTAACAAAGAATACCCTGAAGAAAATTAAAAATCCTCTTTATTCGCCCACCGGTCACGTCGTTAACTTTAATAAATTGCACTTGTGTTTTGTAAAATAAATGATCTGATAAATGTTTATTGTATTCAATACTGCATTCAATAGGTCTCATACAGATAAATTTCAAGTTAAATTATGTTAACCTATGTTCGCAAAAATAAATAAATATTTTGAGATCGTAACACAAGATAATCTATTCCCAAAATAAAATAGCCAGTACAATTGTATAACAACTAGATGACTAATAAATACACTATTAATAAATACATAGTATATAGGTAAAAACACACATAAACGTGAAAAACGATGTTTGTCAACCATTATTAGGAATCAAACCAACACCCAGCGGTACACAATTACGCAACAATTTAATCAGAAAATATATAAAAACATACGTTTGAGGGCAAAGCTCCTATGATAATTTCTAAATAATTTTAAACATTTAGGGATTTTTTTTAGCTTAGCTTAAACAAGTACCTAAGTTATATGTTAAAATTATGTACTTACGTACAAAAAACCTAGTACTAGGAACAAATGACACCAAATGTCTTGCTCTCATAAAAGTGGAAATATTAACGGAAGAAAAACATTACGTTTCACGCAATCGAAACCAAATCATTACGTAAGGTTATTTTTACAAAGCAGTAGTGTGCAAGTGCTGAATTCCGTAGAAAAGAGAGTATATTCTATGTCGTACGGTAATATCCAAACTTGCGCTGCAATTTTTATCGGCAGACATAAACTTAATATAAGTTAAATGGTCTGTTCGTCTTTTAACTTTGTTATATAAATAAAAAATACTTATTCATCCTTATTACTAAGGAAAATGATGTTCTTTCCTACTGACAAAATTAAGTCTCTTATAACCATTTAATACTTAATGCGTTTTAAATCCTTACAGCACACAGCGCGTTTTACAAGTGGAAACCATTATATTTTCGTAGAAATTCGCTGTGTTGTAAAGGAAAATACAATGAGGAATTGTGATTTTATGATGAGTGCACTTAATCACTAAAAATTTCATCTGTTTAGTTTTTTAATTTGTACGTACGTACTACGTACGGGCTGCACTAAAAGTATCGGGAATTGAAATTTCCCCTATTCCTGTCATATCAAAATCTTTTTAATTGCAAACTCCTTGGTTTTGAAAACCGGATACCATTTATTTATTGATTTTATAAAACATTATTCTCGGTGTTATTATTACAATTTTTGTAACTTAAAAGTAAAATTTAATTAGTAGCAAAACAAGGATTTAAACTGAAGATACTTAAACACACTGAATTAAAACGCAATTATAATTTAACGCCAATAGCAAAGTTTTTTTTTTTTTTACTGCCTAGTGGTATGGGCGTGTGCTTTAGAAACCGGAGGTCGTGGGTTTGATGGGCACCAACCCGCATTGGACCAGCGTGGTGGGATACGGTCCAAAACCCCCTGATGGATAGGGGTGTATTAGGGGAGGCCTATGTTCAGCAGTGGACTATTACAGGCTGATAAGATGATAGAGAGAGCAAAGTTTTAATTATAACGCAAGTAGCAAAGTTTGCCAGAATAGCCTTCCTTGCATTAATTGGGAACAGGTTTTTCACCTTAAAAGTTTATCATAGAATACATACCGATTTTCATTTATTAATTTAGGCTCTGTCTAGCTTTTATGAGTGTCAATCTACCACCGGTTCGGAAGTTATCCCTATCTAAATAAGACCTGGCTAAAAACAGCGGTCGTTTTTCATTGTTATTATTTAAGCAGTTGGTAGAAGATACGCTGGTACAGGGAACATGATCCACTTTATAACGTCGAACAGAACAGAAGGTTTTTTCAATCAATGTTACCGTTACCAAACCTGACGTCATTTAGGAACTTTTATTTTATCCTTTAAAATACAACGTCAACTTACCCGTTTCCAACTAAACAGCACTAAAATTTTATTTGAAGTTGTTTGATCTTTAAGCATATTGTTATCAATAATAAGGTTAAGAAATAATAGAGAATTTTATAAAAAAAATTACTATTTATTTATTTTTTTACTTTAAATTATTTTACGTTTTACCAGTCACTTAAATAGAACATCTGTTAATTTTTTTTGTCATATGTAATGTAAATTAATGTAAATTTATCTATATTTAGTGATTTATTTTTCATTATTTTAACAGTATTCAATATGTCTTACTGACCGGAAGAAAAAGTTATGTTATTTATCAAGGTAAATGGCGTTAATATTGATATTGAGCAATGAAAGTTAAATAAAATGGGAATTATGCTTAACCAATAACCGTAGAATAACAAAAAATTCAAGATTTAATATAACAAGTTCTAATTCTTGACACAAAAAATATTAAACTTACGCAATATATAAATGACTTAATCACTAGCTTCATAAAGTTCTTTAATATTTTGTTGTAACATCTACAGTCGAAGAAAATAATTTAATAAGTAACTTAATGTACAATAACTGTCTGCTTCCCGTTACGTAAATCTGTTTGTAATATCGTAATGTGTAAAGTATGTGAATAATGTTGGATATTTACAAAATAAAAAAAATGCTTTAAAAATTAATAATTTAGTGATATAACTTATTTTTAGCGTTTATTTGGTTTTCTTTTTTATAGAACTGTAAAATTTTACCAATTTTTTTTGTTCATAAAAAAACATTACAAACCACAAGAAAAACACAAATACACAATTTTGTATTCATTTGCATTGTAATTGTGTAATTATGTACAATAATAATGATATTAATTACCTTTTAATCTAAAGTCTTCACTTAAAGTACTATATTCAACAGATGAACGCAGTGGCTGATTTCTGATGCAATGCAGAAATGTACAGACTATACTTGACACCACATTTTAAGCAAATTAGATGCTGAATTTGTATGCACATTTGTCATATATTGTAATGCCGAGTTTATTTTCTTAATCTTATTGTGCCTGAATTTTGATAAATATTTATTTATTTAAACTTTATGTACACAAAATTAGAAATGGGTACAAAGGTGGACTTAATGCCGAAGGCATTCTCCCAGTCAACCTTTGGGTGGTGTAGAAAAATTTAAGGTAGGCATACAATTAAAACAAACAAAAAATAAATGTTAAGTATATCAGACCTATGCTAATAATATATATATAATAAAACTATATTGAACGTCATAATATATATCCTATATACACAAACATATACCATACTCAAATAAAAAAGAAAATATTATACTATATATATATATATATATATATATATATATATATACATATTGATATAAAAAGAAAAATATGGGAATTACTCAAATAAAATTAATACATAAATAATATAAGCTCTTACGTTTAAAGAAACAAATAAAATTGTTGAAATTTAAAAAAATTGTTACTGACTTCACAGAGGTACTGGAAATGCAAGATATGTAACGAGGATGGAAGGAGAATCAAGAAAAGCATAAAGAGAGTGAGAGCCGTAACGAGCGTCGCTGGCGAAAGGGTAGCTACTGCAATTGTGCACGATGGGAAGACACATGATCATATTTACGAAGGTTGGAAAACAAATCGAATGCAGTTATTTAGAAGTCGGTCTAGTTATTGAGTTGATCTGCATTCAGGTCAAAGTAGCACATGTCACCATATTCGATGAGAGGGAAATCTAAGCCTGTACGAGCATTGTCTGTTGTTGCCGGCTAGAAAGTTTTTAAGCCTGAGAGATGTCGCATGGAACTGAGTTACTTTTTGACTAACATTAGTAATATGCGAATTCCAACTAATGTCTATCAACGAACAGGCCCAAGTTTTTAACGCTTTGGCTGATAGGAATAGGAGAGCTGTCGTAAAAAATTCGTGATAATTGAACTGTATTCAATTTGACCAAAATTCTAGAACTGCCAAGAATAATAGCCTGGCATTTAGATGGGTTGATAGCTAACCCAAACCTATCAGACCAATCTTTGATAGCGTCTAAGTCTTAGTTAACTATATTAACAGCCTCCGATACAGTATCGATTGTTGATTGGGCATATATTTGCAGATCGTCAGCATACAGATGATACGCACAGTGAATATTGTTAGTAATAAGATTAATGAAAAGAGAAAATAGAAGAGGGGAAAGAATACCGCCTTGAGGGACGCCAAGTTCAGTGTCAAGCCAACTTGATGAGGAATCATCAACAACTACAGACTGTTGGCGCCCCCGAAGATAAGAAGAGCACCAGTCCAGCACTTCTTCCGAAACCATGAAATAAGACAGGACAGCTAGAAGGATGTCGTGACTGACGGTATTAAAGGCATTAGAAAAATCAATTAATACCAATACTGTGATTTTGGTATTCTCCATACCAGCTCTAATAGACTTTAAGAAGGGCTGTGGTGGTACTGTTGCCAGGTCTGAAGTTCAGTTATTACTAAGTACAAAATGAGAAATTAGTTTTAATACACATGATTCTAGAACCTTGGAGAGAAATGGTAAAATTGAGATAGGTCTATAATGATCGAGAAGTGTTGGATTGGATCATTTTGGTAAGGGACGAATAAAAGCTTTTCGCCAAGAGGAAGGAAAGGATTTTGTGTCTAAGGAAAAATTTGTAATATGAGTGATAGCAGGAAGTAGAAAATCTAGGAGAGGCACTATCATTCTTCGCCCTATTTCATCAGGACCTAGCGGTGGATTTGATGGCAAGGAGAGTTTTTTTGATTTCATCAGAAGAAACGGGAGAATAACAAAACTTATTCGTGCATGGACGCGTCAAACCATTTAAATGCGAAATTTTTCTTTTAGTCGTTAGATGATCTAGTGAAGATGTGGTGAGAAAATGATTATTAAAATCATCTAAAGCAAATTGAACTAAATATGGTATGACATTCGTGCCTTGCTCGATACCCAGATTTCAAGGAATTTCCAGATATGAGCAGGACTTGAAGAAGAGATTTATCAAGAATATGTCGGCGTTTGGCATTGCGTATCATCTGATTACACTGATTTCTGACTGCGTTATATGTGGACCAATTCACTGTCAGTACGTTCTTTTTGAATTTCTCGAACTTGGATCTCTAACTCTCATGGCCAGCCGGATACCATCAGTCAACCATTTTGACTAGGGCATGAATGTAATACAGTTTACGAATTTCAGTATTGAGGATAGTTAACCTTCCCGTCTATTGAGTAGGCTTCAACAAAGGTTGCCACTCAACTTTGGCAGCATCCTTGTAAAGATCCTCGGTATTCATCTTCGCAAAAGAACGCACGTGCAGAACTTTGGGTTTGGGTTTGGGAGGTTTAAAAATATAGGACAGGAAAATTAGGTCGTGATGAGAGAAACCAGAGGCAGGATACTGACCGTGTGAGGGGATCATGGAAGAATTTGAAGAAAGGATTAAGTCTAGCCAAGTGTCTTCACCAAAAAGGTTGTGGTGGGTAGGTTGGAGTGGTAAGACATAAAGAGAACTTGACTTGACAATGCGAAGGAGTTTGATAGTACGAGGAGAGTCGGGTGTTGAAAGATTAGTAATATTCATTCATACAAACATAACTACAAGGTGTTGTATTTTTTCTAACGTGTTTAATACTACTTTTAAAATATTTAATCTTCTTTAAAACATAAATTTATGCTTGTCTTGGTTTTGGTTTACGAGGAAAGCTGCTATAAACAAACTCTTTCATTAGTTTAAAATTTATGATGATAGAGGCGACCGAAGAAATATACGTCAACCAAAAAAATATTTATTCTTAAATTGAGATTGGTTAAATGTTAGGAATACCATGGTTTATTATATCCGGGAAATATAAGAGATTTAAAGAACAAAAAAGTAACTTTCATTTATAGTCAGGAAAAAAGAAATCAAGCTTGAACCGAGATTACAATGGTAGCCAGACATAGCAAAGGAGTACCTCCTAACTCATGATGCCTTGGTAGAACATATTTTTTTTATTTAATTACTTTGCCTTTCCCCACAGTAAAATGCCATAAGACATTATACTGTGGAAGCTACTATAATATATGAAGCGGGCTGTCTCCACGTCAGTTATTTGTTTAATTCTCTTTACAGCATATGCCGCGGAGCTAAGTTTATTCGCCAGTCCATTAATATGTGGGCCCCACTGCAACTTAGCGTCTATTGTTATGCCGAGAAATACAGTACAGTTAACAAGGTCTAGCGATTCCCATTCCAAAGACACTTAAAAATTACCAAATTTTACATTAGGGATCCTAAATTTAATACATTTAGTTTTTAGTGGATTATTGACACTGAACCAACGTTTGGAGAGAGTATTATTTACATCGTTATTAATCAATGTATTATGTCGAGTTTAAAATCAAAAGAGGTATCGTCCGCAAATATACTATCTCCTTGTTATTGTTAAGTATATATGGTAGGTCATTTACATAAAGAGGAAGAAAAGGTCAAGAATAGATCCTTGTGGACACTTATACCTGAGGGCCCAGGTGGAGAATATCGCTTTATGTGTTAAGTAATTATCGACGTATCGTCATATCCATTAATTTATCCTTCAACAATGTGTACATAACCATTAATGTATTCTATTAAGGCTACATAACTACTGAGCCACTCTCAACATACCAAAATGAGATTTTTTAATTTTTTTTTTTTGTGTTATTGTTTCTCCGTTTCTATGGCTCCGATTTTAATTTTTTTAATGATAGGTAGTAGCTGTCATTTGATGCCATTTTTTTAAATATTTTTTTTGTATTCACTTTAATACATATTGGTAACAAAAAAAAATTACTGCACAAAAAATCAACCTCGTGCTATTAAATTGTAAACGATTCCGAAACCATAAAGGATATGTTATGTTCTGTGATAGACATGTTGAAAGCTAGTTTAAAGTTATATAGTACATTAATTAAGTTTCGTCTTAGCTTGGGTTGTTATACAATATTAAAAACCGTGCAATATTGTAATATAAGTTATAATAGTAATAGTTTAAATACCAGTATCTATTGTGTATCTACTGTAAATAAACTAAACAAAAACTCCAAAATTTGACGCAAGTGAACAATCGATTATTTGACAAATTAACGCTGTTGCACATTGAAGTGAAGTAAAGTGTGCAATAAACCCGTTTTAATAACAAAATAAACTATAAACAAAATAAATCCTTTGTAAAGTTTAACATAGTTGAAAAAATTATCTTAATGTAATAGCAAGCGCAAGCAATTTAGTAACAATTTAGTCTTGGACGTGGGTATTGTAAATACCAAAAACAAGTCAAGCGAAAACTACAATACAAAAAAGTGCAACAAAAAATTAATTGTTTGAAAAATTTGCCATGAAAATCTTGAAATTATAATTTTTTTTTAAATTTTTGTTTCCACCAAAAAATCTTAAACACTATAAGTGTTTAAGATTTATCAATGCTACATTAACTAAATGTAAAGAACTTCTTTGCATTAGCAACTATTATTTAAAAAAATAAAAATGAAAAAACATTAATGACTAAGCAATAAGCGAGCAAACTAGGGCTTTTATTTTAAGCAATAAACCTCATTTAATAATTAACTCTCGTGTCTTAGCTTTACAATGCCAAAATAATGCTATATAAGTTTTACACCAAACAAATGCAGTAAAACATAATTAACATCACTATTCTAGAAACATTCCTCGCAAAGTCCAAGTCGCTGTCGTTGCAAGACTTAAAAAGTGTTTCAGAAAAAGTGAAATTAAGGTAATGCTACTTATTATCAGCTCTAAAACTGTATTGTAGAAGTTCAACAAATCTGTCATTTACTTGGGCCTTTGTTACTCAGTATTATGCTTAGGAAACTGCACAACATTGCTTTATTGCTAAGACTTTTATAATTGTAAATTATTTAGGAATTATTTGATACAAAAACCCGTATGCTACAGTATTTATTTTATGATAGCTAAAATCAGACAACAAAAATGTTAGTGGCTTAAATATTAATTTACCTATTATCACCATAAATCTTAAACGTTCGAAGAGTTGGATGGTCATTATATTTAATATCCTAATCTAAATCAGATATATCTTTCCTTCTAATTTATCAAAGTTCCTACAATCGAAATACTACTGTAAAATAAATAAAAAATGCTAAAGTTTTTTAAAGTAAATGTGTAATTGTATTATAAATATTTTAGTGTTTTCACCTATGCTGGCATGAAAAGCTTTAAGAATAGTAATACAAAATATTCTACTATAATGCCATACACAACTATAAAAAGTGTAATTCTCTTTAAAAGGTAAATTTTTATAGGCTTTACTGCACACTTAGATCCGATTATCGGAGCTTAGTGCTTCAATAAAGGCTCGTTAAACTATTCAGTCGCTTTTTTCGGTACATTATAGGGTACTTGTCTCTACGTTAAGTTTACATTATAACCCTATTGAAATATTCTTTTTGTATTTTTATAATCATAGGCGACGAGAAAAAAGAACGATGAATACAAAGAAAGGGACTTATTTACATTAGTTTTCAATTAAATCTTGAGAACATAGCAGCATGTGTTTATTTAAGGGTTTTTTTTAATGGATTTTAGTATTAAAGTTAGTCCAAACATAATAACAGATGTGTCTATAATTTCAGCTAGCTTTGGCAATTAAAAAATTGGTAAATATATAAAATTACTTTTCTGTGATGTAAAAATGTAATAATAATGTGCTCCTAGTCGATTCCAACTACGGCGGTCGATCTACATATGTAGAGCCAACCGTGTGATATTATAGTGTACAAGTGAATTATTATATACCTTATAATCTCAAAGCCCCATGGGACAGATAACCGACATGACCAAAGAAAGATAAGGTGCAAGTTATTTAACGTCATTAGTTACAATAACTAGTTGCGCGATATAAAACTTAATAACCGATTGACACGAAAGTCAATTTAAAAGTAGTCATTTTGTTTAATATGTTATTCGGGCTAACTCAGTCGTCGTCGTCTTCGTCCGACAGTTGGTTGAGTGTACACTGTTATATTTCTTTCGCATCATGCCTAATGATGGGCCGAGCGATAGAGATGGCTGATCGAGATTAACCGAGTAAACACACAACAGAGACAGTGTTGGACGCATTTAATTTTCGTAGATATGACTAATACACATAAATACCATATTCGAGTGACCCCTGTTGGCAAATATGTCTCGCGATTTCAGGAAACCAGCTGTTATTTGAATCAAAAGTAAAATAAAACAAAGTGAAGATTTTTGTTTAATTAGCCGAGCAGACAAAGTAACTTAACGGTATATAAAAAAGTGAAAAATAGTTATAGTAAAATGGTTCAAAAGTGTATACACGACGAAATTGTAGATAAACGGTAAATATTGATCATTGTAACAAAAAAAATCATAATTTCATAGTAAACACAAATCAGTCAATGAGACATTTTATAATTGTAAACTGGAGTAAAGTATGCAGGAAAGTTAATTTATTGATTTAACTCTTCGGCATCAAACACAAAACTGTGATTTTCGTTTCGTATGTAACCGTATATTTAAGAAATGTATGTAACCGTATAGTTGTGAAACTTGTGCATGTTAGTATGGATAAAAAGTAGCATTAAAAAATAACTATTTTTAAAACAGGCGACGCAGTCCACGTAACCGATTTCATTTCGTTTCTTGAAAGTGCCCAGGTCTATGCAGGACCGACAATTTATATGCCCAACCGATCCATGGATCATCTTACTTTACAGGCAATCTAAGTAAGAGTAAGGTCGAAGTAGAAAAACTTTATTATAAAAATCTGGTCAATTTCAACAATAGTGATTAAAATGTACGTGGTACGTACTGTTTCTTTTTTTTTGTTCTGTTTCTGATTCAGAATAAAACATATAAGCTAATAAAAATAAAGCTTAAAGTTATGTAAACTTCTCTCAACTAAATCCAAGCAGAGTATAGAACAAGCACATAACTTGATAAATTTCACTAAGGCACAATTCTAAGAAACAAGTTCAGTATCATGCAAAGTCGTTACTACAAGATGGTAGTCGCAAATTTACATTAAATAAAATGAAAAATTGTTAAATGTTTATGTAAACTTTTTACTCTGATTATTAAACTTTCTTCCACAAAGTGGTAAATAAAACGACTGTAGGTAGAAATAAGCACTTAGAACTTATAGTATTTAAATTTTGAATCTTTTAATGTTTTTAAATATAAATTGTAAAATTACACTATGAATACTAAAAATGAGGTGTAAAAATTATTTTCTGTTTTGTTTTTCCATTTTCTATTTAGCAATAACAAAGTTAAATTCATTTAATTTGAGGTATAAATGTTCCTTTTTAAATGCAGTTTCTTATTTGTTTGGTTAATTAAGAAGCTAGATAGCATACAGCATTATTTAGTCAAATAGCATAATATGATTCTCTGAATATTTTAATTGAACTATAAAGCTATTGTAGATATTATTTTAAGATTTCCACGAAGTTTCTTCGATTTTGAAGTATTTTATATTTCACATGCTTCAATTCGAATTATTAAAACGTTTTCTTTTTTTTTGACGTGATCTCGTGCTCCGTGGAAAAACCAATTGTAACATACCGGATATACCTCCCTCCATTACATCCGGTATGTTCTAATTAATTACGCTGTCACAGGCGCGTCTCTCCATGGAGTTATTTAACTGCACCAAGAACCCCCAAAACGGGAGCCTCGGCTTAGGCCGTCACTTTGTGGTTCCCTCGATCCGAGCAGAGTGAGCAGCCCTCGATCTAGCAGCTGGGCCGAGGCCTCGGTTCGATTCAGGTGCTTTCTTATATCTCTATATTTATTCTATATAACTTCTAACTTCTTAAAGCGTTGGCGCTTGGATAAGAAATGGCGCAAGAAAGTCCAGTAATGCTCTTATCTAATATGGTGTTAAGCTACAGTGTCCTATAGCAAGGGTTTTTTAAGTTCAACCTCACCGGTAAGGCCGATGTCATGAGTGTGTGTGTCCTACACTATAAGTGTAGGGTGTTTATTAAATTATTGAATATGCATGAATAGTGCTAGATATAGAGCCGTCTCCGACGCTTTTTTTACCACGCGAGGCAGAATCGCCAGGCGTTGGAAGAATGTAGGGGTGGAAAAGCGGTGTTGTTAGGTTAGTTAGGTGGTGGTCGCTCGATAGATGCTTTTCGTGAGATCGCAGGGACTTTATAATTTGGCGCCTCAGGGCGTCCAAGGTAGTTGGCCGTGTGGCCGGGATTGCGGCAGTGAACGCACGATGTGGGCTTGAAGATTGCAAGGAATTCTTTGTCCTTGGGTCTGGGGCAATCGATGATGCCGTGATCCTAGAGGATTTAACGAAACTAGGGCTTTAACGAAACAGTTACGAAAAGCGAGACCGTATAACTGGCATGCATAATTCAATTCGAATTATTAAAACGTTTTCTTTTTTTTTGACGTGATCTCGTGCTCCGTGGAAAAACCAATTGGAACATACCGCATATACCTCCCCCCATTACATCCGGTATGTTCTAATTAATTACGCTGTCACAGGCGCGTCTCTCCATGGAGTTACTTAACTGCACCAACAACCCCCAAAAGGGAAGCCTCGGCTTGGGCCGTCACTTTGTGGTTCCCTCGATTCGAGCAGAGTGAGCAGCCCTCGATCTAGCAGCTGTGCCGAGGCCTCGGTTCGATTCAGTTGCTTTCTTATATTTCTATATTAATTCTATATAACTTCTAACTTCTTAAAGCGTTGGCGCTTGGAGAAGAAATGGCGCAAGAAAGTCCAGTAATGCTCTTATCTAATATGGTGTTAAGCTACAGTGTCCTATAGCAAGGGTTTTGTAAGTTCAACCTCACCGGTTAGGCCGATGTCATGAGTGTGTGTGTCCTACACTATAAGTGTAGGGTGTTTATTAAATTATTGAATATGCATGAATAGTGCTAGATATAGAGCCGTCTCCGACGCTTTTTTTACCACGCGAGGCAGAATCGCCAGGCGTTGGAAGAATGGAGGGGTGGAAAAGCGGTGTTGTTAGGTTAGTCAGGTGGTGGTCGCTCGATAGATGCTTTTCGTGAGATCGCAGGAACTTTATAATTTGGCGCCTCAGAGCGTCCAAGGTAGTTGGCCGTGTGGCCGGGATTGCGGCAGTGAACGCACGATGGGGCTTGAAGATTGCAAGGAATTCTTCTGCCTTGGGTCTGGGGCAATCGATGGTGCCGTGATCCTAGAGGATTTAACGAAACTAGGGAGAGCGTAACAGTAACGCTTAGCTGAGTGACTTGGAGCTTCACCATACGGCTGGCAGTGAATGACCATATTTTAGTGCCGTACGTCATCACTGGCAACACACATTGGTCAGAGACCGTAGTTTTTAGGTATTGAGGGATATTGGACAAGAGAATATTACGGAACTTTCTGAATGCTGTCCATCGGATCTTGATTCGGTGGTTGACCTCTATGTCGAAGTTGGACTTGCTTTACCGGACTATTTGTCCTAGGTGTATATTCATGCGTCAGCAACTTTGATGACATACGGGCCTTAGGATGAGCTAAGGCACATGTGTTAGGAGGCCCTCTTGAGGTCGTTGAGCATAGCGTTTAGGTCCTCCGGTGGCTCTGCTATGATGACTATGTCGTCGGCAAAACTAGTGGGTGATTCACTCGCCGTTGATGTTAATACCTCCTCTTTTTCAATCCAAAAGTAAAAATGCGTCTTCTAATGCACCGATGAAGGGTTTCAGGGACATAACTTCACCCTGTCTTACGCTCCTCTGTAATTGAATTGGCTTCGTACTACTGGACTGTACTCGGACGGACATCATAGCTTTATTGTACAAACACCTAAGCAGCTCGCTATTCGAACTGTCAATTTAGCAAAGCTGAAGAACCCTGCAACACGGCCCAAGTTTTGACAGAATCCAGTCCACAAATGCGAAACATAAGAGCAGATTATAATCCTCAGACTTCTGTATAACCTGCCACAGCCTCAATATGTCATCTATGATATTAGCCTGTTTTATACGAGATGTAATTAAGTTACGCAAGTCCCGATGCATATTCTTGGAGATCTGCCTATTAAGTTGTCTCAAATCTAACACGTCAGGACAAGATTGTAGCCGCATTTTCCGTCTTGTTTACATAAGGTTGAAAGTTAGATCAGAATATTTTTGGGTTCTATGTTTGTAGTCATCATCATCAGCCTGTGATAGTCCACTGCTGGACATGGGCCTCCTATACACTCCATCCATTAGGGATTTGGACCGTATCCCACCACGCTGGTCCAATGCGGGTTGGCGGGTGGACCGACTTTTACATGCCCATCGACGCATGGATCATCTTACTTTTCAGACAATTGGGTGATCGGCCCAAATTGCCCTAACAACTAGGAAACAACAATGAAAATTGTTGAGTCCCCGCAGGATTCGAACCCACGACCTCCGGTTTCTAAACCACACGCCTATACCACTAGGCTACGGAGGCAGTTTGTAGTAGGTCTTACAAAACCTAGAAAGAACGACATGGACAGTTTTCATGAGCTCAGCGTTAATTTTGTCAACAGTGTTGCAATTGTCTTGGCATTGGAAGCTATTGCTAAGTTCGAGCTGAAAGTTTACAGCGTCCTGGATATGGGCTCAAGACGGGTGAAGCGTGGAATTCATAGATCAGATTATACTTATTCAACCTAATGTTAAGATTCAATGTGCTTGTTACCAGTGGGTGTTCACTGCTGGCAATCTCCTTCTCCTCCTTCATCTCCTTTTAGACACAGAGACATCATTTATTATTTGGCGTTTGGACGTCATAATAAAGTCAATCTCGTTTTTGACAGAACCTTCGGGGCTTATCCAGGTCCACTTTCTGTGGTGCTGCCGTTTGAAGAAGGCTTTCATCATATAAAATCCATAAAGTCAGTGAGCTGTTGCCTCCTTGGGTACCGTTGCTCTACTCCAAAATTGACAACTCATCGTGTAATGGTCTAGGAGGAATGTATGGCTCGTTGAATACACTCATTAATGTATGAGGATCCTCGACCTCATCACCGGAGTGTGTCGATGTCGCTGCATGTACCTGTATAATCTTTAACAAATGCTGTTTGGATATTCTGAGTAAAAGGCCTTCCCCTAACAACACATTTTCGATTTTAAAAATGTTGTTGATGAGAGCTTTGTGAACTGTTAATGCGACACATCCTTGGGATAGTTGGTCACCCTCTAGGCGGATTGAAGATTTATCGTGTCCTCCCCCCCTCTCTTTGTACTTCGGATAATCCTATAATATCCCAACGCAGCCTGTTTACCTTTTCTTCGAACTCTGTTGGCCCTCAATAGCCGTGCGTTGAATGTTGTCAGGTCCAGTCGTCGTTGATGGTAGCCCGATCCCACTCGGGGATAATTAGCAACCCCTGCCCCGCCGTTACCTTGCCCGCTACCATAGTCAGGAATAGCGGGGCTGCTGGATGCTGGGGTCCGCACGTCAATGTCACTATTCATCTGCGGTTTCACCATAGTTATCACGCTTGGTGAGAGGGTTGTCAACCACAGTCGCTTCAGATCCTTTGCATCTCGAACGCTGCTGCCCGTTGAGGATTTTGGTATTTTAGGATCTGAAGGTGGAGATGGTTATCTCGCCATCTATTGGCCGCCATATGATAGTCTTGCATTGAGGCTTTTCACCAGTCACCTCTTACGACACCTTCATAAAGAAATGGGAAAGCTGAATTCTGTGCCGCAGCCACACGGCCGTTTTTTTTTTTTGTTTATGGACTTAATTAACAGGAATATTAAAAGAAAATATTTTGACCTATATAAATAAATAGAAAATAGACCACTTTAATCGTATCGTAGATTACTATAATCAATTGTAGTAGGTGCATCTATACTGACGTTGTGTACAGTTTATAAATCTGCCCAAAATTTTTTAAATGGCAAAAGTTAATTTTTATTTACTTAGACAGGAAATTTTAGTCCAGCACATTTCGAATCTACTATAAGAAATAAAAACGTTAAATATTCTTATAAACCATTAAGGCAAACTCATACCGAAAATTAGGCGACGTAGCGATTCTGTCTACATAACCGTCCTCACCTAAAGAAAATATTGGCAAAAACTTTTAAGAAAATTCACATTCATAAAGTAAATCAATCCTTTGTAAATTTTTTAATTATTTTAAGATAATTGAAACTTAATTCTTAGTAAATATAGTAAAAGCATCTCCCTTTTCTCTACAGTTATTAAAGCTGCAATACACACCAACGTTTCTAAAAAATCAGAAAATATTGTCAGTGCATGTTTTATAACTGTCCATGGCTTGTCACAGTGTTTTTACTTTTTTTTGTTTTGTGGACAGTAAATGTACGATGAAAGATAACTCCAATTTAAATATACTTTAAATTAGAGGGTTACGCGCACTTTTTTATCCTTTCTAACGAACTCTTTGAACTGTCGGCTGATAAAAACTTTGTGACCCATGGGGGCTATAAACATTTCAATAGCTTAAAAAATTCCTTTTAAAACTTTGGAAGTCCTAATTAGAAATAGCGGACCAAATTGTTATAAGTTGGAAGTTTTTTGTGAATTGCAACGGCAGGATTTGTAACTTTAGGCGAAATATTTGAATTTCAATACTTAAAAGTCAGCCTTTTAATTATTATTCCCTAAATCTTGTTGTGTAGCCTAATTTGAAAACGTTTTTCTTAACAATACCAAAAATTTGCTGTTGCCTTTATTTACAACTACGTAAGCTTTTTGTGGTTGTAAATAAAGGTTATTTACTTACAACTAGAAAAAGTTTCAAATACATATATCTTATATTTATTTACAAATATACTTTAGAATGCCAGTAGTCCGCCCGCCGCCACCGCTTTGAAACATGGCCTTAGTTCAAATAGTATTTCCACACAGAAATTATTTATTAAACAATTAAAACTCGTGAGACATTGTACTAATAACTTATCATATGTATTCGAAAAAAACAACAATGATATGAAGAAGCAGTCCTTATGATTCCATAGATTTATAAAAATGTCCTCTAAATAGATAAAAATATTCGTCACACCTGAAGTTGGCAGTATCTGGTTACCCGTCAATTTTTTGCCGTCAAGCGTCATTGATTCTAGTGATTCTTTCGAATTAGTTTATTTTTTTTGTAAATGAAAAAAAATTTCTATTGCAAAACAACTAAGTAAACAGCTTTACATGTAAAAAAATAGTGTTAGTTAACAATTTAACATGGGTGTTGGAGACACAGCAGTGTTTTTTCTTCAAAAAATGCGTCCGGTATGTAGAGGCAAAGCGAACCCGAGCGAGTCATTGTTACTTCGGATGAAGAACAATTTTAAAAATACACGCTCTTGGCTTTAAAAAGCAGTTTCTCATGCTTGGAGCTTAGGAAAAGCACTGCACAAATACCAATAGAAGTTCGCATAAATACGCCTTGTCAAGTGATTACCACCCGGACTCATCAAGTAAGTAAAATTTAAATTCTTTGTATATATTATTAAGATGTTTTAAGTAAATACAACTAATAATTTGGGTTTCAAATATTTAAGAAATTACTTGTTTTATAATACACTTGTATAAATGGAATCGTAGTACCAATATAAATTCCGTTTTTAACAATGAAAGGTTTGATAATATTGACATATAACATATGTGTTTAATAATGATGATGTTCATTATGTAACCTATTTAGCCTAGCTTTTCAAAGTTATCAAAATATTTGATTGCGCGGACGCGTGGTCACTCAAGTTTCGTCAGCCAATTTGATTGGACCAACTAGCTGGAGTGACGGCGATATGGTAGATCCTATTTATGGACCAGAACCGAGGATGCGGTTCGAAGGACCATTTGCGTAATCCGGCTCGGACAACGTGGTTTTGAAGCCGATAATAGGAAGGATAAATACCTCGTCTGATGGCGGCCCAGCTGCAGGCGTCTTCGTTGATGGGGTTCGCGGTAAACTTAAAACTATTAGAACGGAGTGTTGGCCAATCGCGTCGCGTGACTTTAAAATATGATGCGTTGCGTAGGAACTCCCGAAGGCGAATTGTCCGACTGCGGCTGCGGTGCCCGCCGTCCGCGTCACGAAGTATTCACCTTGTACTCTCTTCTTATCGCGAGATGAGGAAAAGTTAAAGGAAAAAAGGAAGGCAGGCGAAAGGAGCGGTAGTAAGAAAGGGATGAAAGATTATTGCGTAACCAATTTGCGGCTGTGTTAAGCGACATAGAAATGCGCGCGAACAACATTGTTAGGGTCATCTTTAAAAAGAGTCTCCGGTTTCTAAAGCACACGCCCATACCACTAGACTACGGAGGCAGTTTAAGATACATATACATAGATACAGATACATAGATAGAGTACTGATACATGTTGCGGTAAACTTTGTTTATATTTAAAATATTAAGCATGACACTCAAATGGCACACTTAATACTCGCAGTTAAGTGTTATTGTAATTTAGAAAGTTACAGTTCTTGCTACCAAGACTTCTTCGCAACTAAGACATACTTCATAAGAAAGATGTAATTTAATTTTATGTTTGTTAGAATAAATATATGATTTTTTTGTATGCCAAATTATTTCTAGTCCTAAACCTTTTATTTCTTAGTTTCCTCTTAGACCAATGAGTAAAATACAATTATACTCGTTGGACTAAGAGGACCTTAGATGGTGGTTGGATGCAATAGGGAGCAGTCCAACCCCACTTATTGCCTAGCTTCTGATGCAGCTGATACATGCTGGAAGCTAATGTAAATTATGAGCTAAACATATTCATTCTTCAATACTCCTAAAATTTTGCTAGCAGCCAAAAGCAGGACTCCCAGCTACCTTGAGAAGTGCTTGGATGCACAAAACTGCAGTCCAACCCCTCGTATTCATTAAATACAAAAGCAGCTATGAAAGTTTCAAGCCCATGTATTGAAAGTGGAAAATCAAGATAGCAACGTGGGTATCATCATCAGTCTATAATAGTCCACTGCTGGACTTAGGCCTCCCCTAATACACCCCTATCCATTAGGAGGTTTTGGACCGTATCCCACCACGCCGGTCCAATGCGGGTTAGCGTGTGGACCGACTTTTTTACATGCCCGTCCGACGTATGGATCATCTTACTTTCCAGACAATTAGGTCATCAGCTCAAATTGCCCTAACCACTGCCTCAATAGCCTAGTGGTATGGGCGTGTGCTTTAGAATCCGGAGGTCGTGGGTTTGAATCCTGCGGGGACTCAACAAATTTTCATTGTTGTTTCCTAGTTGGTTAGGGAAACGTGGGTAGTGAGCCTAAATAGCCTTTACTTTATTGGCAAATTGGCAACATTTTAAAACTTAAGGTGCCTTTTAACTAAACTGTGCGTTTTATGTAGAAGGAATCACTTTCTGCCTCTTGCTGCTTAATCTCGAACGCAGCGGATGCGAGCTGGGGAACAAGCCCTTACAGTCTATAAGGCAATAGACCAACATATTGAAAGTAGGAGCACTCAAGAAGGTTATTCATGAAAATTTGATGACAACATGAAAGGTGTACTAGATTATTAAATATTAGCTTTGGAGTGATATAAAAATAATTGTCTACTACCAATGTGTATGATAAGCCAGTGCGGAACTGTGCCATTAACTGCAACTGAGCAATGCTTTAGGTATTTGAAAATTAGGAATATTATTGTATACTCTAAGTATAGAGAATTTATAAAATGCTACAATAAGCAGGAAGATGGCTTGAATTATATCAACTACCACTACTAAGCAGACAATACTCAATCTTAGTACTACAAGGCAGGGTTGTAAAATTGCTCAGTAACTTGATATACCTGATTAAGTGGATTGGTGTAATTGTATTTTGAAGAGGATGAAATTTTTAATAAAGAGAGGTTATACCTAATATTCTTCAAAGGTAAGTGTTTTAAAGACAAAGTTACAGATAAAATGTTCTTAAAATTTCTTTTATATAGGCGATCTTATATATAGGCGGAGCAACAGGCTCCAAAAGCTTCAGCATTTCAATAGCCATGATTAAAAAGATTTTCATATGCAAAATTCCTAAGTTGAAAATGATAAATATATATAATTTTTGTTACTTAGCAAATTTTTATTACTAGTTTCTAATGTTTACACTACCTTTGACAAACGGCATAGATCACTTAAGTGTTGGTTATGTCTCGGAACAAAGTCTTTGACATTCTGCCTGATAAGAACATTTCAATTCCATATTAGAAAAAAAAGTATTAGACGATTTGCCGCAATTTTTATGCTCCTGCATACAACCTTCTTTTATTATTTATGTAACAAGAGCTTTTAGCATTCAACCACGCTAAAGATATTTGCTCAAAGAACATATTGACCATTTAAAAAAATTGTTTTGAGGTGAGCTCAAAATCATTCAAAAAGATGAGAGTGGCTACTTATTCATAATAATAACCTTTAAAAGGTGTTCAGTGAATAATGTTAAAGAGTTAGTAAAACTTAAGTCAGTGATATGGTTCAAGTACGCAGAATTATAAATTATATTCTCTAATTAATACATTTTTGTTAACTAAAGGTTTAGCCTGTTTTATAAGCATAGAATGTTGCATTTAACCATCAAACTTTTGACTAAGCCATTAGAATAACTGGTTGAAAAAGTCTAAAATATAAATCAATGATCAAATATTCTGCATCTGAAATACTATTTTATAAAGAGTCAGTAAAATCAGATTAGTCAGATATTAAAATTTAATATTAATTTATTAATTAAATTCTAAGGTCTTGATGAACATTACATGCTTGCAACCAAATAACTGAAAGAAGTTCTCATACAAAAGCATTTGATTTTTATCAGTAAAATAATTATTTCTTATATTTTAATAAATATTGCATGCAGTTATTATTGCAAATAAATGGATTTTAATACACTTCCTTAATGGGAATACTTCATATTTTAAATTTTGACATTATCTTTAATTTTGAGTAATTATATAAATACTGATGGTTTTGATAATATATATTTTACTCTGCATTTATTGAATCAGAGCGGTAGAATCAGTGAGGTAATAGAACTAGCAATAGTTTTATTATAGTATTATTAGAAAATTGTTTGTTTACATTGCATTCTTGTGTTCTACAATTTATGATCACCAGCAGAAATCAAACAAGTCTCATTGCTGTGTTTTCGAATACATATAACTATTGCTGTTTTGCATTACAACAAAACAGGTATTATATATTGGAGAAAACACAGCAATAAACTAGGAGCTTACTGATGATGAAGACTGTAATGACGCTTGACAGGAAAATTGGCGTAAGTAGATACTGCTAGCTTCAGGTGACATAAATTAAAAGGTATGACAAATATTTCCATCTATTTAAAGGCCATTTGCATAAATCTATGGAATCATAAGAGTGCTTCTTCATCTCATTGCTGTATTTTCTCAAACATATGATACCTGTTTTGTTGTAATGCAAACATAAATATTCTATAAACGGTAAACTGACGTGAAATCGGTATTGGTGCCGACGTGCTGAGACTGCGAGACGACGTGACCCTGAAGTTATCCTACTCGCCCTCATGAAGGATCTCCAATAGGTCGGATACTAGTCGGCACCAGTACCGATTTCACGTGAGTTTATCCTTTTATAGAATATGTATGAAATCTTTATTCTATATACTAAACCGAATTATATCCATTATTTTGATAAAATTATTACTTTAACATTTATAATAGGTTTAAAATGTGACGGCAAAAATCGGAGGGCAGCGGCGTGTAAAGAGAACGTTACTATTAGCTTATCGTATTCGCAACAATTTTATTGCAAGTTAATTCTACTCGTGCTAAATACAGTTTACTTGCACGGGGCAGCACCGGTATAAACTGACGTAAGTATTAGGTATGGATTTGATATTTTCTTAAATACCAAATGTGGAAGATTTATTCGCAACGCATGTTTTTTTATTTAAACTTTAGATCAAATTTTTATGCACACAGGTGGGCTTAATGCGTCAGGCATATACTACTAATACACGAATAATAAACCTAATATATATATATATATATATAATATTATACTGAAATAATTTGACGATAATTCAATCGATCCAATAAGTTCTTTCCTACAAGAAGGAAGCTTAAAGGTCTTTTTCTTTATTTACCCTCTTTGCTTTTAAGATATCA
>JAGSMT010000862.1:0-49361 GCA_029286875.1 Lamproptera curius
AAATTTTTTGGGATCGATTTTCTGCAAGTTAAAATTATCGATATATCTAAAGTCTTGAGAGCCCACTAGTTGTATATAAATATAGATCCTAGGCCAGTATAGTAATACGATTTTGAGAGATTAACAATGTATATTTTGGCGGAAACTTAAAAATAAATGCTTTTTAAATTATTTTCCCTTTTACTTGTGCTGTTAAAATACTTGCTTTAATCAAAATGAGCTGCATCAAATCCATTGGTAGTACTTAAGTCACAACGTTTGACAAAAAAGAAAGGTTTCACGTTATATGAACATACAAGCTAATAAAATGATTTGTCTAGAGGTATTCTACAGTCATGTCTGTCGAGGTAATCCTATTCTTTAATTAAGTTATGGGTAGTTTGAAATAAAATCTGTAATTTGACACTATAATGAGTTGGTCATAGAGCTAATAAAACTAGCACAGGGTAGATCGTTACGACATTTCTAATACATAATCTATTTAATCTAATACACCCCTATCCATTAGGGGTTTGGACCATATCCCACCACGCTGGTCCAATGCGGGTTGGTAGGTAGACCGACTCTTACAAGCCCATTTGGGTGATCGGCCCAAATTGCCTAACCAGCTAAGGAAACAACAATGAAAATTTGTTGAGTCCGCAGGATTCAAACCCACGAGCTCCGGTTTCTAAAGCACACGCCCATACCACTAGGCAACGAGGCAGTCTAGGCTGAAATAAAATTACTTTTATAGAATATGTCTTACCTCTAAACCAGAAAGCTTTGAATAGTCTTGTTAAAACATCAGTATGATGCGTAAGACTTTGTTCGTCAAAGCGGCGATTGTTTCAGTACCAGGCGAACAGAAATTGCTGAGAGTAAACGCGTGGTATAAATATACCCAATTTTCTTATCATTCGAAATTAAGTCAAAGCCTATTAAAAGCTAGATATTAGCTGTCATATAGACCTATTATTTTTCAAATTTTGTAATTAGTTTTATTAATAGATATTTGAGGAATAAAAAGTTTCGGCACCAAAAATCTCAATCTTGACCAATTAACTTTTGAAAGTAGGCGAAACCGTAAAAGACAGACTTAAAATATGTTCTACATAATGTACTTCAATAAATTATCCAAAATAAAATCTGCAAGCTATATACAATAAATGTTATAAGAATAACCACAATAACCATTTAATATAAAACATCGTATGCCATATTCAAAGCCCATTTAAGGTAATATAGTGAAAGTTTATATAAAAGTTAGTGCGTTCTAAAAATTCATCATTATATGGCCATAAAATGTATCATACATGATATTTTGTTTAAATAAAGTGTAAGAAATTTCAGGGTAATTTCTTGAAATGGTACGTTTGCACTCGCTTATGTTACGCAAAAATTTCAGGTTATTTACAGTTTAAAATCATTCATATTTTTTTGTTTAAAATTTAACTATATTCTAATGATTATTATAAAATACAGCAGCTAACATTAGTCCAATTATTGCACTGAATTGTAATGCAATAAAACTACTTGGACTTTTTAAGTTTTCTGATAACTCACAACAATTTTTTTGATCGTCTGAAGTTACGCGGGCAAAACAACATGCAGAAAAATAACTTTACCGATAACGGTAAAGTTATTTATAATACTATATTATATTTTTATAAAATAACTTTACCGATAACGATAGAGTTATTTTTATATAAATAAATAAAATAATTGCAGTTCGGTTGCACTGACATTGCTTATTTTTTTTTACTACGTATAAAACTACATGTCGACAAAATAAATAGTTTATGTTGTTGATAGTTTACGTATTTTCCAATAACGATGATTTTTATGAAACAGGCTTGGAAATTATTAAAGCGGTTTACAAGAAACGAAGCATCCAGGTAAGTTAGTAATAATAGCAGTACATGAGTATAAACAGTGGTTCTTATTAACATTCTAATTGACTATCCCTTCTCTCGTGAATTGATTTAAAAAGAGGTTGTTCAAAAACGTTTTAATTCAGCGAAACAAACTTGTGTCAACTTTATTTATTCTAATGTTTAACTATAATTAATTTATTTGACATAGAAAACAAAACGTATAACTTTAAAAGGACACCGCAGTAATGTAATAAATATCAAATTAAATTTCGGACATTTCTCTTGGCAAGAATACAACAGCCATAAACTCACCCCGATATTTTGCAATTTGATTACAAGTTTCGAAGACCGCAAAATGTGAAACGTTCTTCGAAATAATAAAACAATATAACGCCGTGAAGCCGAAATTGTTTTAATAGAATTAGTGTAACGTTTCTCATGTTTAAAAACGGATTTCAAACTTATCTACGAACGAATCACAGTTAACAAAACCATGATGTATTGTGCTTTTGTTAAACGACGTAAAATATTTTTTATATTAAGGGTAAACATTTATTTAGTAAAATAACTTTAACAAAGTTTACGTTACAAAGTTAAGTTACTCTGATTTTAACCGTTTTCTCTTGCTACCTTATAGATTATATAGTATCAGGTAAATAATTTTTAGAGTATTAGGATTATGGTAAAACTTGAGTACAAATTAAGTGAGTTTACTACATTTTGTATTTTTTTTATAATTAATGTCGTCTAAAGGCTACAATTGATAGCTTATCGGAACAATAGTTCAGTTTTAGATTTATAGCAGCATGCTTTTTCTTTTATAACTTCAAAATAATAGCATTTTTGATACCTATACTATACTTACGTTTTAAAGGACAAAATTATATTATGAAAATAAAGGTTGTATGCTATTGTAGGACATATTATCAGGAAATTATATAATTCGCTACATCCTTATTGTAGAGATAAGTGCAGCAGAAAAAGGGCTGATAAACACATATTATATAGAATCTTTTAGGACGATTAACGTATTAAATCTTCTTAATGCTAAATAAAGTAGCTTTTTACAAAAATTATACGAAGAATTCTTTACGCTTTATATTATATTTTTTTTCTATGATTTTGTTATCACACTGTTATTTTCAACATTTGGTAGATACCGCGCCTATACCTATGTACAAATACACCTAAATTGCGTTTTAGTTACTGCACTACTTTGTATCACATAATAATATAAAGATATAATATATATAATGCATTCAGCATTAAATAAGTTAATTAGAATTAAATAATAATCAAAATACGTTCGTATAAAAATTTACAGAGACACATCTTCTGTATATTTTTTAAGTTCCGTAAATTTAGTAAGATAGTTATTATTCAATTCAACAACAATATTAACACAGTGTTCAAATCCTCAGACAATTACGTGTATATTCTTTCAGAATATCTTTTAAAGAATTTTATAATTGTCTTTATCTTTTATCTAATTTTATAATCATATAAAATCTGTAAAACGATCAGAGAGGTAATAGAAGCAGGAACGAGTTTAATTCGTTCGAATGTCCGTTAACTAATATGACAATTTGCTTATACAATCAAATTAATGATATGATTTTTTTACCTAAACCAAATTTTATTTTTATTTCCTAAGAGAAGAGTAGCCATAGATGAGGAAAATAGAGTTTCTTTTTCTTTTTCTTAAGATCAATTGTATACTGTCCTCGGAAGTGCATTTTGTACGATAAAATCATACATCGTTAATAATATTTTACATTTGTGTTTTGCATAAAAATAAGATTTGGAAGACAAGATTATTTAGTAAAATGTTTATAGCGAGCAATAAAGTAACAATTTAAATAAGACTACTATTTTGCCTAATTCATTGTTTTGTTGTAAAAATGTAATTGTTGGTCTTATTAAAAGTATGTATTACAAATATGGATATATTAGTGTATTTTTTACCTATTATATTAGATAAGAGTTTGGTAGTTCTGAGCTTAAAATAAAACACAAGTGCCACATTGCTCAATACCAATTTATTGTTGTTAGTTTCCCGTTGTTAGTTTCCCAAATCGACTGAATTAATAATCTATGGCGAATAACGTAGAAGAAAATTACTTTAAAGGTATATTAAAATTTTTGTTATTTTATTTTACCCTACTGAAATCCTTCTTTAACATCTTTGTTCATCCACAAAATGTGCACTCAAATATATGACAAGCATGAAGCATGCAACATAATACATTTAATTTAACAGATTTCAAGATGAAATAGAACAAAAATGTTACATAATTAAGCTAGACTTAGCGATAGAGTTATTACACAGTGTACTGTTGTGATCTTACGAAATGCAATTTAATGATTTCCAGTTGCGTATTACTCAGAAAGGCTTAAGCTTTATCAAGAATATAGAACTTTTAAAACAGGATAGTTCAAGTACTCTTTTAGTTTACAGAGCGAATTATGCAAAACCACTCTATTGTGGAATATGTGCGAACTAATGCATTATTGATGAGGTGCGCTGTATTCTACTCCGTTACAAGACAATAAGATTGTTTAAAGTTATTTCTTGTATAATATGCAACCAGAATGATTCTATGAAATTATTATATAAACGAGATCTGACAACCTTTAAGTAAATATGATTAGTGATATTGTAAAATTATGAAGAACGTGAAAATTAAAATGTGAAAAACCTAAGTTTAACGGGCAGACAATATTTTATTACAAAAATGATGCACGTCAGATGTTTTGACTTTGGTTTTAAATGTGTTGCATATTTCTATGACGACATTACGTACTAATGATGTCATTAATGAAGTGGGTGGAAGAAGTTTATCTCTTGCCCTACTTTAAAGAATTTATTTTCATTTCATTTTGTTTAATGCCTTTACGTAAAAATGTTTAAAATATGTATATAAAGATAAAAATCGCATAAACCTGATTACTATTTTATTAGTTTATTAAAGATGCATAAAGTGTGCTATTGGTAATCTTCCTTAGTCTTAGACTCTTCAATATCCGAAAGCTAAGGTGGTGTACGACCTCAAGCTTCTTACCCTGTATCGAAATAGATGTAAAGTTTAATCTGGTAAAGAGTTTAAAAGATTTTTTATGTAATAGTTACTGTCAGCCATATTAACTTTCTCTGGTGCGATTTTGTAATTCGTTATCATTTCATTTTATAACTCATTGTGAGAAAGCAAAACTAAAGTCTTATCTTTTATTTCAAATAAATAATTAATTTTTATTTAAAAGTTTTAATCACTGCAATTGATTTTAAGCCGTGTTATTCAGATGCTTTTTAATTTGTTTAATATTTACTCATACTTATTTGAACGTTAAACACCACTATTATTCGAAATGAAACCATATTGCTTACCATAACATTAAGAATCCTGTAAATGTACATTACCAATCGCTGTCTGCTAAGTACTACTTTTAATTATAGATGTAAGAGCGATGTTTAATATTGCTTTTGGACTTATTAAACCTAGGTCACATAAATAAAAACTTTAATAACAATGGTATTTTATTGGTAACTCTAGTATTCATGGCTCCTCAAATTCCGTGTCTCTCAACGCTGCTGAAACTCATAATTAGCATCCGTCGTAAGCTATATTTTCTAGGTGTTAAATGAAGTTAGGTTATTCAATACCAAATCAATATGATACGTCCATTAGCAGCGAATACGATATTCAAGTCGAAAGCAGACTAGACTATAAATTGATTAGTATTTCCGCGAGGCCTGACAGATCATATTGCGTTTGGTAATTATCGTTCGGCATGGCTCGATTATTTGGGATTGCTATTTACGCCACTATGCACTGGTGTCTGGACTGCGGTCCGATTTTAAGAGTGCAATTGTTTGTGGTTTTGTGGTAACTTTCCCAACCTTCAACAGTATGAAACTACTATATTCATATTTGTAAGTCTCCGTAACCAGTACAACTACTAGGCATTTATGACTAAGCATTTGTCTCTCATTTAGAAGTGATCCAAACATTTATTACACATGCCACAAGCAAATCCCTTATCAGAAAAATGTCATACTTATCTATCCAGTTTCATTATACAAATTTAATTATAAAGCTACTAGTGGTAAGGGCGTTCTTTAGAAACCAGAGGTCGTGGGTGCGAATCCTGCGATGATTCAACAAACTTTCATTGTTGTTTCCTAGTTGGCTATGTCAGTTTGGGCTGATCATTCAATTGTCAGAAAAGTAAGATAATGCATGAGTCGGATGGGCTAAAATTAAAGATTTATTTTTACATTGAAAGAAAATGTTTGGACGTGTTCAAGTTGGTAAGTTAAGGTGTTACAAATCTAACATTCTCTACTCCATTGAAATATTTTTATTATTAAAATATAATTGGAAAGTAAATAATTTCTAATAAAGCAATGTAAAAAATAATGACACAAATTGAGATGTTTCAAATGGTTAAGAGCATTATGTACGCATTATTGAACGATTTGCCTAAGGATAAAACTACAGTCAATAATAAATGTCAATTATTAAAATGTCATAGCAGAAATATAGTTATTTTTAAATTTTACATTTATCGCAATATTTCGTAAACCGAGACCGTCATTAATAAAAAGAGTATAAATTATTATTAATATAATAAAGAAAAATAGACTCTTTATACCAATAGGTAATAAATACATTAACAATACTGATTAACTTAGTCTCCATATTATTTATAGCGATATTCAATAACGTAGCCATTTTTTCAAGTTATCATGGGGTCGGCTTGAAATCCATTCAAAATAATAGTTCTTACGCAGAGCGACTGCCATCTGACCTCCACGAATTAGTAGTATATAAATTTAAAGGCACTGACTTACATGCACATCATATACATACATATATATAGGTATGTGTATCGTCGTACAAAAATAACTTGAAAATTGTGTATTTTACTCATTTAGATACTATAATAGTAGGTGCTCATACAATTTTATTGAAGAATTATAATACAAACAGAAAACATGTTTCGTATAAATGCCTCCCTAGGCCAAGGAGGCGGATTGATATATGTTAATAAGTATTTACAAATACAACATCAAAAAATTCGATATAAGAACGTTATTAGGTCTGCAATAAAACTTACAATCATGTATAAATAAAGATGTTGGCAGTGTGATAAGCAGTATTTATCAACTTCTCTGACCTTGGACTGACCGGTTTTCCATTTCATTCTACTGCCTAAGAGATAGGATAGATTAAGCTTGGTAGGCATTTAGAGTTGATCCGGTCGTCAAGAACTCACGCGACAGTAGTTAGTCGGCCGACCGGGTCTTATGTTCTCTCTTTATCTGATGAATACTACTCTAGGAAATTTTATCTCTTTCAGATTAAGGAGTTCAGTAAAGGTTGAAAGTGATGTTTTATTAACTGAACTCAAAATAGCTTTAAAAAGTCAGAAAACTTTAAACAAGATCTTATTTTATGCAAGAAATGCTCGCTTTCGATTGCTTTTGAATAAATACTGTTATAGTCTTTCGTAAAAGCCAATTCGTGAATCAAAAGCAATAAACATTTTCAAGATGACAATGCCTTCATAACAAACAATTTAAAAATTTGAGTAATTAATTTTACAGTTGTGCATAAAAACATTTTGTAAATGAAGAGACTAGAAAGAGAAACTAATCAAATTAATAATGGATATGAATATTTAAAAGTTTACACTTAAGTCTTATGTTAAAAACAAAGAATAATGATATTGTGCGGCTAATTTAAATTTATACCAAAGAAACCTAATAATATATAAGTAACTGTTTATGGTGAATCTTTTAAGTTTGATAAACCGAAATTACATTTAAATTTAAGTCAGTTATGTCGCAGATGTGACGCTGGTATTTATCAATGTATTTAATCCTAACTATTTAGTTGACGTCAAATATTTGCTCGACATTACAGCGACCGCAGTTTACGTAGCTCTAGACCTCTCACAAATAATAATGTTAGTCCAAGTTTACCATATTAAACTAATTAAGTGTTGCATGAAAACTTTCATTTCAGTCAATGTTTCTCCAGATTTAAGTTTCTTTCTATTATTCTCTTGCAAACAATCAAGGGTAGAAATTAAATAAATACAAATTTTATGCGAATTAATTAATTCAAATTCTTCGATTTTTACGGAACATTCAAATTATTAATACCTTTTATGTTAAAAGCAATAGAATATTTTTTTATATGTAGTATTATTACGTGTTTAAATAAAGATTATGGCAGTGTAGTAAGCAGTGTTTTAACAACTTAGACCATAGATAAACGTTTCCTGGGATTTTGTTCCAAAAGAGTATTCTGTCCCATGTCCCACGAAATATTTCATTGTTCTTGAGCTAATTTTGGAATAAAAAAATTATGCTTATCTAGTATTTATATTACGTGTCTCAATGTTTCTAATTGATTTTGTGTTTATGTATGTAATATTTTCAAATATGAATTATGAAAAAACAGTCATTATATTGATTTCAGTAAATATTTTTCTCATCGATTCTCTGGGGCCCCGTCCCTGAGACTACTCGAATCACTCTCTTTCGAAGTACGAAAGTGTATTTATATCAACGCTTTCCCAGAGTAGAATTCCATGGACATTATAGAGAGAAATAACTCAAATCACTAAACGGAAGATTTGAATGTAATAAATCTTAAGTAGAAAGAATATTGACCTAAGCCTTTCAAGTACAATATTGAAGTCGAGTTTTAGTACTTGCCAAGTTTTACAATTGCGAATTCCAAGCACTTTGCACATCGATGCTTCATTTAACCATCAGGAAACCAACGCTAGCATAATTGTGATATTGGACGACTTCTTTGGCAATTAGTTATAATTTCGTTTTGTTCTTTTATGCTATCTATCCCTGTTACGTTTAATTCGTTTCGTCTTTTAACGATATGGTTCACATCATAAATATAATGTTAAAATTATATGAGATATTATAACGAGTTATAGTTAAATTGCTCATCTGTTGGTAACATTATCTAAATTGTCCACACTTTGGTATACCTGTCCTCAGCTATGAGATATTGGATTACACTTACACTGTAATTAAACTAACTATGGTGTCTATCAAACGCAACACTGCAGTGTGTCACAGTAATTCCGATTGTAGTAGATTTTTATTATTTAACATAAGTAGCGAATATGTAGACAGAAAATAAAGCATTTCGAAAAAGTCCATCTAATTGATTAAACAAATGTAGTTGTTTGCTTCGGGTTGCAGGGTATTGATATCGGTCGCTCTGTATCGAATAAAAAGATAAATCACAATAAAAATACATTGGGACTGCTAGGATGAAGGAGAAGTATTTATTAGAGATAACTAATGTTAGTCAATGATGGCCTCAAACCTTAAATATCACAGTAGTCATTATGACCCTCTTTATCTGACTGAATTGAATATTTAAATAAGCGGACAGCAGATTCCCTACCGTTTACGTTAACAAGTGATTAATGACAACACCATAATATTTCATAACTTCTCATTCCATAGTAACTTTACAACTCCATAATTGATGTTTTAATTAAATTTTGTCAATGCAACATGCAAAAAAAATTATATATAAAAAAAGACCGCAGTGTTTTTGCCGGTTTTTCTGGACAGGTCCATGATTTTGAACAGGTGATAAATTTTTGACGTTATAGATCAATAGACCTAAACTTAATAAATAATTTGTGTGTTTTATTTGCCGAGGATAAGTATTAAGTCTACATATTTAATTATTACGTAATTTTCAACATTTTCGCTAATCGCACGGAAGGTTTTAGCTACGTATTAACTGTGATGTATTAGCAAATATGATATAACAAATGTATTTTTCTCTCTCATTCTTCTTCTTCCTTGTACCGTCATTGTAAGTTAATTAGTTAATTAAAGTATGATGATTTTTTAAATTAAATAATCAATTTGAACAATAGTGTCAAAAGAGCACCGAGTTCCGGTTTGTAGGGCACGTTGGCTAGCGTATTTACTAGGTAAACGAAACGTAACATCCTTATATCTCACGGTCGGCAGCGTGCATTGGTACCTCGGGTATTGCTGATGTGGGTTTGTGACCACTTTCAATAATGTGGCCCAACTGCTCGTATGCAAATAAAAATAAAAAATAATAAACAAAACGACGGTTATTTAATGGTGATGTGATGCATGCTATATTACAAAAAGATAACAATAAATAAATAACATTACAGTAACAGTATAATACATTTTCTCCGTAGCGCATATTTTTTAAAATAAACTTTTGAAAATTGTAGAATATATATAAGTATGTAATGTATATAATATAAATATATATATATAATAAAAATATACAGGACTTATTTAATAAACAGAACATACACTGTAAAAACGTGCTAAGGTTATATAAAATAAGCAATAGCAATACTCTTTGTGCATACTTTAAATCAATGAATTTGCTTATGCAGCGAATTCTAACTTTCTATCTTTATTGGTTTTAAAGTTCTTAAATGAATTTGTACAACTTCGATGATCTTCTTTAGAATAAATTTTCGTAAATGTCTATATTAAAACCATATCACATACTCTAAATTTCAAGTGGCTAAAGTACTTATCTTGTAATCTGATTATATTCGCAATTGATTTTTATAGTTCACTATACTTATAAAAATTGTTTTGTTGGCAAAATACGTCAAAATTGGATGATTTAACATCACATGTATTCAAAAAGATAAACGCGAAAAATTGACTGACTGACTGACTTGAAATGAAATGAAATAGTTTATTTAACAAAAGAACATACATTACATAAAGAGAACAGTGGGCCCCACTAGGCATACTCTGTGACGTGGATTCAGTTACAAAACAATTACAGGACTTGATGCGGCCAAAGATGAATAACTAATAAAAATAAAAATAGAAAATAAAATCAAAAGACTTGAGGTGTATGCGTGTGTATGTGTGTGTGATGAGTGTATGTGTGCTGTGTGAGAACGTGAGTGGTGAGTGGGAGTGTTTGGTGTTTGTCCCCTAATTACCGTCTAAGATCTGTTCGAACTATTTCCTCCGACTTGTCATAATCCCAGGACAGCAGTAATTTATAAATCTGATATTTGTCCTGTTAATGGAGCTTGCCTCAAGTCACATAGAACTGCCATTCTGTTATATATGTCGGAACTTCCGCACTTAACCGATATATTTCCTTATAAAAACATAATGCGCTTTACAAACTGCAGCTTCTATTTAAACACGCTCAACTGTACTCAATGTTTTAGTGTTTGCGTCCAATTACTCGCAGTTTCATTGGGCCGACCATCAGTTTGCATATCTCAGTGCCGGGCTTGTTCGTTTGAGAGTCGACGAGAAATCAATCCATAAATAAATGTTATGCCTCGTTTGCAGTAAATATGCGCTCAAACCGGAAGCCAGTAGGAAAGATAGAGGACGGTCCCTTGAAAAAAGGAATCTACTTCCTCTGTTGTTTGCAAAGGAAGGGTCATTTCTACATATCAAAAATGTCTGTTAAGTTGCATAATCTCCTAATTTACCGTTGTCTTCTATCTCAAAAAGAGTAATCTGTCATTTAATCTCTGCACCGCCCCAAGGTTGACTGGAAGAAAATGCCTAAGGCATTAATTCCGCCTCTGTACTACGCAACTCTGTACTGTGCAAGAAGTATAAATAGATCTTAATGATCCATAAGATATTTTTATGTGACTTCAAATTTATTTCATATAACATTACAAAATTATTGCCTACTGACCAAATTACCATAGGTTTAATTTTCAAAGGAATGTTTTGTAAATACATTTCATGAATATCATGTTTACATGAAATGGAAAAAATAAAGCATTAACCGATGTTGATATTTGTCCGGACAGTTTAATGATCTTTTACGGCTCCTGAATTCAATATTGAATGTGACAGTAACCTTCTGAATTTTATATCGAAACAAATAAAAAGAATTTTTAACAAAGTGATTTGCCGAGGATGTTTAGTTTTATGATTTTGCTTTAAAGCCTAGAATTTGCCAGCATAATTATTAGTATTATATTAAACGTAAGTATGTCTATATAAATTTTCACTAAGTTTGATTACAAAACATTTAAGAAGATATGATCTAAAACAAGATAAGCATGATAACGTAAAGCTATACCAGACTTATAATATTTTTTTAAAAGTAGGCAAGTTATGTACATATATATGTGTCATGTGCTTAACGAAACTAAACAGTTTCTTTAGGGTTGAAAGGTAGTTTTAGGATAAAGTTCAATAAAGTTTGAAAATTAAAATACATACGGAACCGACCAGTAAAAGTATGACTTTACAATAATCTGCTAAACTCAATAGAGTGCTAACAACCTGTAAAAAACAATTTTACGCAATATGAGCATGCAAAAATGAGCTCTGTACAAATTTCCTTGCAGTTTCAGTACATAGAATGAAAATGTTTTTCAATGCAATAACTTTTAAGCTTATTGTGTAACCCTGAATGAAGCTTTAAATACATTACATCATCATCATCATCAGTTCTAAGTTTTAGTTCACTGCTGAACATAGGCTCCCCTTTTTCCATTAGGAGGCGTTTTTGTAGCGATAAAAAGAACATTACATTTTTAAAAATTTTCCATTCAAATGGTTTTGTGGATTATTCTTAAACGTATTTAATTTAATTTAAATATGTGGAGGATGGAGGGTAGGTTTAAGTGCTAATGTTTGCTTCACCTCTATCTTTATCGTAAGTTTAAAAATAAACAGTGCATTTGTACTCATTGAAAGAAGAGAAAGTGATTAATAAATATACAACTGATACGTGGAGTGTGGACATAACATTTTAACTAGTGATTTAGTGCTAAATCGTCAAAAACGGCAGGAAACGAAAATAGTGCAGTTACAGTGTTATAAGACCCCTATCAGGCATGTATTAAGATTAATTTACCTAATTTATCGTGAACAAACTCAGTGCTGTACAATAAATTCGTAATCCGTAAAAGATTGAAGAAAAATGAATTAATCCCATTTTGTTAACTGATTTTGCAAACAAAACTACGAAAGATAAGACGTAAACGCCCTCTATTAAATAGTTCCTTAACAACTGCTAGTTACATGATCGACTCGATCTAGAGTAAAATCACTTTGCAAGAACTGCAAATCATTACCAAAGAGGACGTTACTAATACCATAATATTGCAACTAAATACAATTTATCATACGTTCCTAACCATGGAAAGTTATGAATGCCTAAAAAATATTCAAGGGAACTCGACAAACATAAGAAATATGATCCTAAAAATCGGAGAAAGGTTACCAGCAAGTTACTCAAATATAACCTTCATCTTAGACGAAAACTTAAATATAGACGACAAGTACGAAAATCTTAAGGAAAAAGTTGAAAATCAAGAATAAAAATTGTTTTATAGAAACAAATAAGAAGGAATAATGTTGTCTTTTTGGGTTAGAAGAAACAGAAAAGTCATATTCAAATTTGGAGAGAATAATGATCGATTTCATAAAAGAACGGTTCTCATTGGATCTGGATCTTAGGGATATAAAAAGAAATAAGAGAATGAGACCGGTGGTAGGTCCCACTTTACAGGAGACCGTCTGGGTGGAGATACCACGCGGAGCTTATTTCTGCCGCAGAAACAGTAGTGGAAAACACTGCTGTGTTCCAGTTTAAAAGGCACCGTAGAGCGTATTTACTGGGTAAACAGGACTTAACACCCTATGTCTCACGGTAGCAGCGCAATGGCGATACCACTGGTATTAGGCAATGTCGACTGCTCGTCTGCTGCTATGCCATAAAAAAAGACAAAGGGGACAGGCCTAGACCGATTATTGTTACATTTTCCACTCTCGGCACAAAAAATAATCTATTTCAAAGAAACGTTGTTTACAAAACACGGCGTTTTATAGAAGGAAGATTATCCACAAATATTCTCAAAAAGAAAGTTACGAGCAGGCGATTAGAAAAGAGAAAGGTAATAATGTAACAATAAATATAATCAATTAATAATACAAGACGAAAAGAAAATCATAGCCAAAAATAAAATATTACTTTCAACATCCCTGAAGCTATTCTAACAGGCACGTTAAAAACAGGACACTATCTAACAAGAAGAATAAAGTGTTTGATACGGATTACGTACGACGATACGTATAGCGTCAGATAGGTCAGATGAGATTCAAAACCGGAGGATCTGAACTGTTGACAGCCATAAACTCGAAAAATGCACCTGTAAAGAAGACAATAACAAACAGAAGTTTTAACTTCAGCACCTTCTCACACTGATAATAGTAGCCAACTGATTGGTCACCGAGAAAGATTACGATCAAAACCCTCAAGTATCAAACAAATTAGCTACAAAGAAAGTAAAACTATGCAACCAGTACTACAAAAAATGGCCGCTCCTGTAAATCTTTACATATTAACGTACAATGTTAAAACACTCTCAACACATGAACACTTAATAGAATTGATTGAATCCTTATCGGACATTAAATACGACATGATAGGAATGGCTGAAAAAAGGCGTATGGGAAACAGAATCGAAAGAATATGACAATTTTATATTATGCCATACGAGACAAGCACCTGGCTTGTACGGCGTAAGCTTCATAGTTAAAAAATGCCACAAACGAACATACAAAGCTACATTGGCCTCAAAGAAAGAGTCACAATCCTCAACATGGTTTTGAAGATTCTTGTTAATCAATTATACAAGTTTATGCTCCTGAAAAAAGCAAACCATGATGAAATTTCTTACTTACCGCACCATCAACAAAGTTTCAAATTATCACATAAAGACATCATAGAGATGGGAGACTGGAACGCAAAATTTGTATACCGAAAAAAGATGAATATTTAATTATGAAACCGAACGGGTACGCGAAAAGAAATGAGTGAAGACAGAAGTTAGTAAACTTTGCAAGTGAGAATAAATTGTCTATTTAAACACATTTTTAGAAAAAATTAAAACAAAAGTTGGACATAGCAAACTCCTGATAAAAAATACAAAATGAAATCGACCTCACACTATTAAACTGTCCTCAAGTGTTCTAATATAGAAGTTCTAAATATAAATTACCCGTCAGATCACAGACCAGTTAGAGAAACAATTACTATATGCGTACAAGAAAAGTCGAAAAAAAATACAACGGCTACAAGGCGAAAACAATTAACAAAGACGACATCCCTACATATAATAAGAACATAGACGAGACACGGAACCCATCATAATTACTCGGTTCAATACGTTACGACAATATTATTAATGCTATTACTGGAAGCTTGGACGCAACTCAAAATAAAAATAAGGAACAAAATTTTATCAGAGCGCACACTTAAACTCATGGAGACGTAAGGAACTGAGTACCAAAAACAAACCTACAGCAGTAAAACAAAATCTCTGCTCTTTGTAAACTCATAAGTAAAAAGCATTAGAAAGATTATACTTAACACAAATACAGTACTATTGAGAAACATATAATTCAGTCAGGGAGGCCAAAAGCTTACAAGAGCGAAGAATAAAAAAACATGGATCGAAGGACTACAACATGGTGATAAAATACAGAACAATCGTAAGACATCATTAACGTGGCAACTAATTTTACAAACACCTATACCAATAAAACATCGCGAAGCATAGCTCAACACCAAGCCTTATCAAAGAAATGACATGTACTACCAATTGAAATAACTGAATTACAACTAGCAATAAAAGCTCTCAAACTAGACAAAAGCCCTGGAACGACGGCATTACAGAATGAGATGGTGAAAACCGGTTCAACAGCCCTTATAAATTACTTAATTGTTTAATCGCATTATTGAAACTGGAGAAACGCCATACCAATGGTCAATGAATCCGATATTATTCTGTTTTATAAAGGTGACCCAAAGGATAGTAGGAACTACAGACCTATAAGCCTGCTACCCACAATCTACATGCTTTTCTCTTCAATAATAAATAAAGGAATAAACTATACATTGGATGCACATCAACCTATCAGAGCAAGCCGGTTTCGTAAAGGATATTCAACGATAGACCATATACACACAGTAGACCTTGTAATAGAAAAATACAGGCCAAAAACATACCATTATACATTGCATTAATTGACTACAAAAAGCATTTGACTGTTTCTCATAAAATTATAGGGACAGCCTCACATCGCAGGTGTGAGAAAACAATACATCTGCAATCAGAGTATACACAATAACTGTAAGGCAGAGTATACCTTGAGACAGCAGGGCCTTGGTTCCCGATAGACAGAGGTGTAAGACAAGGTGACCTCTTTCGCCATTGCTGTTTATAGCAACACTAGAGTCGTCATCAGTGAACAATTGGTATATCTAGGTATTAGAATTAACGCGCCTACCTAAGCCACTAAGATTTGCAGATGACTTGATTTTATTGATCCATCAGTCTGAAAAATCATACACGCATGATATAGAATTCAATGTGATGACCAACGCTAAAGATAACACTATACGTTGATGAAGTGCTTAAATATACAGAACTATATTTACTCGAAACAATAGCTTGATCTGACAACTGTCAAAAGTAAACGAGGGCACAATTAACGTGGAACAAATATGGTCAATGAAGGATATGTTCAAAAGCTAGTCATGCTTAAACTTAGAACAATGTCTAGACACGCATGCTTACATTAACGTGTAGACGATACTGATCAAACTGGAAGTTTAACAAAAACAATGGACACAATAACCAAGGCTAGAACGTAGCATGTACCGAATTCAAAGATACAGAAAATAAGAACACAAAAATTAGACAAGTGACCAGGATGATGGATTGGTATACCTCAATACAAGAATGAAATGCCGACATGTGCATGCTAAGATCAAAGATGGACGAAAGGATAACCACATAGGCAGGCACAAGGGAAAGAAAGAGGTAGACCAGCCTTGGGAAGATGAGACAAAATTTGGCTAACTGATTCAATGCAATCTAGAAGATGACTACGGAGAGCCTTCACCTTTAAGAGTTCGAGGACTAGATATATAATTAACAATAGCAGGCCTTACAGGAAAGAAGGTACTTTTCTAATTTATAAATATAATACCAAACAAGAAATATATCATCGCATTTTAGTTATCTAGACTGAATTTCTAACACTGGAAGTTTTTTAACAGGAAGTCTTGAGAAATAGCATTTATTATTATTAGTTTTATATGTGAAGGTTTCTCAAGCTGGCTAAGTAAACTGGATTAGGAGGTGTGCAGCAGACAGGAAACCCTACTCATGCCTCCCTTTCTGCACCAAGGTGAGTCTAGTTAGAAGATTTCAGTCATAGCCATTTCTAATCTCCGCTAATCAGTGTGAGAGGCCTGGGTGAGGAAAATTGAATGACGCAATGATCTCTCCTCCTTCTTGACCTAAATGTGCTTTGATTCCTGTGACCCCATCTCCAAAGCGCAGAAGGAACAAGTGTTGGTTCTAGTGGGTGCAAGTCCGGATAACCCTGCTTTCAGGACAAAAATCTGGTTTACAATTTGTATAAAGGTGGAGTATGGGGATGTAGTAAACAATGTTCACGCTAAACGTTACCGTTTTTAAGTAACAGCACGCAAGGAACAGTAAATGCCTGGACGAAAAAATTGCATGTGTGCAAGCAATGATTTCTGACAGCTGTTGCTCCTACATATTGATTTAAGTCGTGAGTTTGAACAATATTTTGATTACGAAAGAACATAAACCTTCCATGTATGGACAGTCTGTTAAGTGAGTTGGATGAAAGAGACTTTCCAGCTTTTGCAGCTAAGGAGACTAGAGCAGTCAGTTGATGTTCCGAATATCAGTATCTAGAATACACCTGGTATTCTTGGTTTTACTGAACAATAGTAACCTTTTTACAGGCTGACATTTGACCTTTAGTATATTAATGAATACAGCTCATTTAATAGTATAAATAACAGTAACGTATATTTTATACCATTCAATAGATTTATTTTAATACATGTATGACTGTATGATGTATAATTTCCATGTATCAGATTCGAAGGTTTCAAATTCGTATAGGTACCCTCAGCTGTGTTACTCAGAGCGCTAAGAGTCAGAAACAGTGCTCAAGAAGAACTCCGTTTAAAAATTCCACAACTTTTAATCGTAGTTAATTTCTCATGTCTATGAATTTTGGAAAAGTATAGTAATTTTAATGAACAGCCATACCTCGCCCAAATGAGAGTTAAAATTTTATTTAACCAAAGTCTAACGTCACTTTCAATGCTTCAATATCGTAAGGGGTTTAAATAGTGCTGCCGTACGCAAATAAGAACGCTTTCGTCCTTTATGCCACCCAGAGGTTTTGGCTGCTTTAAGACTGCTTTGCGGTAAAACTAGCCACCGAGTATTAATTATCTTTTTAGTTTAGAAGTCCAAAAATTTAGTGTAAATATTTAAAAAGTAAACAATTTGTAAATAAGTCCTTGACTAGTCTTTACATAAATCACTGTACCGTTGCGAAAATTCAATACTGTAGGCAGCCTGTGTGATAAGCACCTTATGCAAATATTTTATTAATGTAATACTAGTTCTGTTCGTCCTATGAGGTATAAAACTAAAGCTAATACGCTCTCAGTTGTTATTCTACCTAATATGAATAATAATGGTATAACTTAAAGCAAATATACGAACTGGTTTTATCGATAAATCATTTTAAAATATTATATGTATACCAATACGAAACTCATATTTGTAAATAATAAACCCAAGTATTTATATAGAACTAGCAGACCCTGACACGCAAATTCTGTAGCTAGTATCTTCTTCTTAACTGTTCTCTAATTGACAAAATAAGTATTCATATCAAATTTTAAGTCAATCGCCTTATCCTTCAAAATATCGACCCGTTCAAAACAGGATCACCTACATATACAAAGTGGTTTTGTATAGTGGAAACTTAGTTCAGATTTTGTAACATTTTCATCATCATCATAATCATCATCAACCGGCGATAGTCCACTGCTGGACATAGCTACCTAATACACCCCTATCCATAACGGGTTTTGACCGTATCCTACTATCCTGGTCAAATGCGGGTAGGTGGGTGGACCGACTTTTACATGCGCATCCGACGCATGGATCATCTTACTTTCAGACAATTGGGTGATCGGGTCCAATGCCAAACAACTAGGAAACAACAATGAAAATTTGTTGAGTCCCTGCAGGATTCGAACCCATGACCCCTCCGGTTTCGGAGGCCTTTTTTCAATCAACTGATTTTTAACCTAGGTTAAATATTGTCCCAGAACTCTGTTAAAATCTAAACGAAATGGTTACTACGGTTAAACACACAATAGCATCGAACCACACTCTCCTTTCAACCCTGTTGATCAGCGCAAAGCTGAAAAGCGCAGTGATGAATAGTATGATGAAAAATAGTTTGGTGATAGTAATAATAATGCGAAACAAGCAGATCGCTCTTGATGTATATCTTGTAAATGCTTGTAAGTTTTCAGTTTTCACTCCCATACAAAAAGTCACGTTGTATATATAGAGAGATAACTTTGTAAATTATTAGCATAGCGACAAGTTATCTGTTTATTTTATTTAGACTCGAAAATTGGTTCCACTAGATAAAATCACAACATTTCTATTATGCCTGTTAGACATTTCAAATAAGTAAGATAGAGATATTTTTCTTTTTTCATCAACATATTTATCACAAATTCATTACACTGTTTACGTTGCATAAAAAGGATATATTCGGTTGAAACAAATATTGAATTTAAAATACTACGCAAATGAAGCAACAGGTTAAATCTCTGGCAAAGAGAATAACCATAAATTCTTCTTAAGAAACTCTGCATAAATTAAGTACATATTTCAATGTTTCCGCTTAAGTTTGTAATAAATTGCGTCGACAGTGTACTTTAAAAGATTTATGTAAAGACTAGTACTTAGTTTGAATAAAGATCAGGCATCTGGTGGATATTTTTTCATTTTTTAACTGAATTTAAAAATCTTTTTTACGATTCAAAGTGCGAAAATAATTGAGTATGCTGCACTTTTGTGAGGTAATGGCAACAAGCTCAGGCAGTGATGTGTTTGTTTCAGGCCATCTTCTAATCATATTCCATCAATATCACCTGCCACCGTCATTTCTGTATTTTATTTATTAGTACGCTTTACGCATACAGAGCTTATGGTACCTTGAGGTGTAACAGTAATTTTATGTTTAATGTTGTGAATAATTGGAACCCGAGCAGGTGGTAACATCCAACCGTCTTCTCTATTAAAATTAGGATATTTTTTTAAAATTTTAATAGCCTCGCGTATAATCCTGGGTAGGAAGGGATTTGTGGTTTGTCAAATCTTATATAATGTTCGGATTGATCCAGTACATATATCGCATAATGCAGACTTGTTCAACCGGCGGTGCTTGACGTCAGCTTTGTATTCTTTTATCCTAGTTCCAATGGATCGCTTAATTTGGCCTATATAAGAGAGACCACATTTACAATCCAGTTTGTACACTCCTTGATCTTGCAGTGGGATATTACACTTGACAGGCCGTAGAAACTAGGACTGTGTCGATCACGTTTGATCAAATCAATGTAATTGGATGCCCCACGACCTGCTAGACAATCGAATCACAGACATTCGATTGTCTTGCTGACGAGTTATGATCGACCCGGGTTGCAAGAAATGATTGACTGACACAGCCCTAGTAGAATCTGACTTGTCTTCTTAGGTGGCTTGAAAATGTTTTGATAGAAGCCTTCTTTAAGATATGGCCAATCTTGTCAGTGACTTCTCTTAGGTACAGCAGAACAAGGCACTCGCTGGTTGTGACCTTCTCTAGTCCCTGCGACGCAGGCGTGGATTGCAGCTTGTTCGTAGAACTTCTGACTTTTGAGCTCAGCGCCAGATGTTTCCTTGTCATAGATCCCTCCTGCTCTCTGAGCAGGCATTTATCAACAGTGGCTAACTGTGAAGGATATTGATGGGAAGCCCCGTTAAGATATTTATTTATATGGGTATGCTTCCTATATACAGTATGGCCCAAGGTGTCAATAGAATTTCTTTTAACGGGTACATATAGAAAGGCCAAAGAATAACACGTTTCTAATTCAATTGTGTAATTAATTGTGGAATGAATAGAGTTGAGATGCTCAAGAAAAGCATTTACTATCTCCACTGGTAATATAGTGAAAGTGTCATCTACATATCTTTTATAAAACTTTGGGTGAATGGAACCTAATTTTAGAGCCTTCTCCTCAAAGTCTCTCATAAAAATGTCAGCAACAATGGAGATACTGGGCAGCCCATCGCTACACCACCCACTTGTATATAGAATTCATATTTCCGTAAAAAGTAGCCAGATGTTATGCCATGTTTTAATTAAAATGCATATTCTATTGGCATGTTATTTTTTAAGCTTTCTAGATATAATTGAGATGCAGTCCTCGACAGGTATGCAAGTGAACAAGAACTGAACATCAAAACTAACCATAATATCATTACTAGTGAGCTGTAGGTGTTTAAATCTGTAATGTCGATTTAAAAAAAATTGTATTAATATTTGCTACTGTTGTATTCATGCGTCGGATGAGCATGAAAAAAGTCTTTGGTAGTCGTTATAGGAAGTCAGTCCTTCAAATTTACTGACAACTAATTCATCCCTAGAATGCAGGTACATCTTTGGGTTGTGTAGGTCACACGATAGTCGCTCTGCGTAAAAACTATTTTTCTGGTAAATCTGAATGGAGTAGAAGCCGACCCCTTGATAACTTAGAAAAATGGTTAGGTGTAAGAAGATTCCACGTCGCTCGTAAATTCCGGAAACATTATCACGATTAATGCTAATGTCAAAGCAGTCTAAGTAGACATGTGTTTTGTTTATGAAATTTATTTTTAATATCATCGACTTTGTAATAAATATATCGCGCAGTTACCGTATAGAAGTGGCGATATCAGTAACCTGTGCTATTTTACAATAGCGATACTCATAACCACATCACTTGAGAGTTGCGAAACCGGACCAGAATATTGAACGCTTGCATTTATTATTGCGTTAAAGATAATCTGCTCTGCTAACATATGATACCGAATAGCATAGTGCAATCTTGGAAAGAGGACCTTGCGCAGTTGTAGGTGGCATCGAGACAAAACTTGATGGTGGGCAGGGTCATAGAACCTAACGCTAAAAAGTCCTAGCAAAAGGCTTGGCTGAATACCAAAGATTTTTATGTATTGATCAATGGTCCAATTTGGTCTTGGACTAAAGCAATAATACTACATTATTTATTTAATACCCCACTAAAACAATACATAAAATTTATTTATGAGTAACAACATGACAAAATACAATCTTCTATGAAGAACATGTTTAGCATTACTTCACCTAGACAAGAAGGTTTTTAATTTAACTACTAGAGAATAATGTAATAGTTTACTCGCGTCACCTATTATCAGTTATAAGTAAAAAATAATCCAGACCGTGATGTCGATACATTAAAAGTACAATGATATATTATCAAACCTAAGCGCTGTACACTGTAAGTCGACTTACGTTTAAATGCAAGAAAAATTGTACAATTAGTGCAGAAAGATGTGATATGGGCATTTCAATAAAATGCTTAAAAGTTCAATTCAATTAAAGAATAAACCTATAAAAATATTCATAACTTTTCAGCTTAGAATAATTTAAGTTGCTTCGCTTTGTGTGTTCATCTTAAGGCATTCGGTTTTCTCCGTATTTCGTTAACGAAACATACACTAAATAAGAAAGAGCTTAGCCTTAAGCTCTTTCTTATTCACCGCGAACGAAAACTTTTCATCTTTACTAGTTCGGAAAGTTCTTAGAAAATTCGCCGATCGTTTTGAAAGGGCTTTGCAAATCTATTTTTAAACAGATTTTGTCTTTGAAGGTTTAAATTTTTTAACAAACTCTGGTTTTAATCTATATTAAGAAGTTGAAGTTTTAGTAAAAGTAATAGTTATTTTCATTTATTTCACAGTTGAAAAAATATTGCGTATATATTTGTGTTAATGTAGTGTAAGCCTACGTAACGTATCAAATAATATAGTATTTTTTACTTTTTGTTATTTTCACTGAGCAATTATAGCATAGAAAGTGAGTTAAATTTTACATAATATCATATTATCAAAACGAAGGATTCGGCTGGGCTGAGCAGCTTTTCATAAGCTTCGTCGAGTTTTCTCGTCACCCATCCCACAGTGCCTCAAATCGAAAGTCTGTCAGTGCGTCCTACCCGTTATGACTATGGTCCGAGACTTGGACACTTAGTCGACTGGTCCACAAATTTAAAGAAGCTATGGAGGGCTATGTTCGGGTTTCTCTGAAGCACTGCATCAGAACTGATGCAATCCGTCAGAGAACCAGTCACCGATATAGCCCACCGGATTAGAAAACTGTAGTGGCAGTGGGCCGGTGATATAAGCCGCAGAACTGACGACCGCTGGAGTCGAAAAGTTCTGGAGTGGAGACCGAGGCTCGACAAACGTAGTGTAGGATGCCCTGCGGCAAAAGTGAGTGACGACATTCGCAAAGTGTAAGCTGGATGAGAATAGCCGAAGATCGGAAGCGGTGGCGTGCATTAGGGGAGGCCTATGTCCAGCAGTGGACTGACACGGGCTGATGGTGATGATGATTCTGATGATGAATATCATATTTGTAATAATAGGGTGAAAATTCAGAAGTAGTAAAATGTTCAGAGATAGTCCCGATCCGTAAAAATAGTGTTATAAAAGAAAAAAAAAACAAATTAACTTAACATGAATTGAAAACAAATTATAAATCAATTGTTTCATGTTAATCATTTGAGAAAAAATGTTTGAATTTCGTTGCACCGATCACCAGTTTGCATCGTTGAGGATCCGAGCCTACGTGATTTAACAAAATTTTATTAATTTCCTTATGAGTAGTAAAATGATTACAAGGTCAACAATTCCTTGTAGACATTTTACTTGTGACTCTTTTATATAATAATTTTAACCAGTTTCACAATAACGTGATATAAAACGAATAATATTTAGACTGTGAACATATTACCCGGTCCTAAAGAAAAATTTTATTGTGTCTGACAGTGCTGGCTATATTATAACATGTTTTCAAATTATAATTAATGTTTTAAAAATATGTATTTGTTTTATTAGTTTTTTTTTCATTTAACGCAGGTTTTAATAAATCATGTTGTGTACATATTTCACTAAAAAATAAACATATCTAAAATATTCTTAAATATAATTAAAATTATTTTCATTTGTAAATAAAGCCATAATGTACATGAAACTATTATTAAATATTCATTACCCTTTGAAATAAATATTCCACGTGAATGTTAAGATAGAGCGATCAGAAAATATAACAAAGTTATAATATTTAAGTACTTTAAGGAATCAAATAAATGGTCTTTGAAAGTTATAAAATAAATAGGAGTCAATTCGATTGATTTAGGGCTCCAGTAGCCGTAATATAACGAAATTCGCACAACTGTAAGTAATACTATTAATGTAAAAATCGTAAACATTTAAAAAAACTTAATAAAAATAAAACAACTTATTTTAAATGTGGACAGAAAGTAATAAAATGAACAATACTGTCTGTTTTTATATAATATTTGTCCATTTGTATCAAGTCATAGAAACAGGCGCAGGTGCAGCCGGTGGTCCTTATTATCAGAACAATAGGTTTGTTATTCTGTAAGGATTGTATCCTCTGGAGTCATTATCCTTTGTGTAATTGAATACGCGCCCACAGACATATAACAATGGCTATACTAATAAAGAAGGATGTTTGGAGAGCCATGTTTATTCTTTCTTTGTTTATTATAAGATCTTCATAAGAATAATAAGATAAATTACAATTTTTATCTTCCACTTCCATTATATTTTTTAAAATCTGATACATTTTTATTACAAACCAGTAGGCGCTCTCATGAAAAAAACTTAATATTAATCAGCAATAACACATCAATTCAGCAAATTTTAAAACTTTCCCAATAGTTAAGAATTGCTAAATATTTATGTTAGGTATTGACCTTTACCAACACAAATTTTCATGATAACATAGTATTTGTTAATCAGATTATTGGTATTGTCTGAATAATCTTTTAATATAACATTCTATGTATTATGCATCACAATTATACAATATTGAATTTTAAACGTGGAACAGAAGATATTCAAAAAAATCATTTGTCACATGAAAAGACAGTCATCAGTCAAACACTTAATCATCTCAAAATATAACTAAGATTCGATGAGCCATAAATCCTCGCTAAATAACTTAATAGCTTTATTTTTAAGAGCTAGCTAATAAGAAATAAAGCATCCAAATTTTAATACAGAAGATGGTTGTGTTACCTCTGGCTAGAGACTTCGTAAAACTGGTGAAAAAAAGATGTTAAATTTGAATTAAATTTTCATGGAATATTCACTTTATATTTCTACAGTACAAAACTAAAGTACAAAATGCTTTATGTGTATAAAACATCATATGAATACATGTACTCTAACCGTTACAATTTTAAAAGCATTGTTAAGTAAAACCGCATTTTCATGGGATACTGTACGAATTAATTCTATGCATTATTATTAACTGCCTCCGTAGCCTAGTGGTATAGGCGTGGGCCTAGAAACTGGAGGTCGTGGTTTGAATCCTGCGCGGACTCAACAAATTTTCTTTATTGTTTCCTATTCAGTTGGCAATTTGGGCCGATCACCCAATTGTCTGAAAGTAAGATGATCCATGCGTCGGATGGGCATGTAAAAAGTCAGTCCACCACCAACCCTCATTGGACCAGCGTGGTGGGATACGCTCAAAATCCCTAATGGATGAAGGTGTATTAAGGAGGCCTATGTCCAGCAGTGGACTATCACAGGCTGATGATGATGATGATGATTATTTAATTCAATATTTTTATTTAGTAACATCAGCTATTTTCCAGTAAAAGTGCCGTTAAACTCGGACCATCCATCTAGAAACTAGCTTGAACACGTCTGTGGGTTGACTGTTGTGCTGACATAAATTAAAAATAATATTATTTTGGTATACATACCGCTTAACATGAAAAGTGTTTACTTTAAAACGATTATATAGACATTACGTCAGACACTATAATTTCATTTATATGGGCATAGATTATGTATGACGGCTTACCGGCAACGAACGTCGGCTTCTATATGTTAAGAGAAGCATTAATTATAGGAAAATAGTTTACTCATACAATATTTTAACCACAATTGTAAAATATTTCTAAGCAGAATTTTCGTTTAAGTTTCATAAATATAGAAAATAAGTGAAATTTAAGTATATTAAAAGTAATAGATTTTAAAACACAAGAAGTTTCTTTATTGTTAAGAAATCGTCGACGACGTAAGCCCCGAATCAGCTCGTCTGCAGTCAGAATATAAATTTCAATTATATATATTTATTGTATGCTGTAAATATCAATAATAGTCTTCATAAAATGGCCAATATTTTTATCACATTGTCCACTGTACTTTTCAATATTTATTGAAATACCTCATAAAAATAATTAATTTTATTTTGTATGCATATATTGCGTTATTCTTAGTAGATAGATATTGGCATTTTTTTATATAAATAAATAAAAAAATTCACTTAGAGTAAAAGTTGACTATAAGTATATATTACCTATTTAAACAAAAACGAATAGTTTTATTAAAGTATATATTTTGTGTGTCTGTGTGCATCGAAAATTGAAAGATTTTGTTCATTATTTCTATAATTACTTTCCGTGTAAAAAACTTTGTTTTAGGTAAAAAGAAGCGTAAATAATTAATATTCACCAAATTTCTTTATTGCATAACTATTTTTAATGGATACATTGCAGACTAAAACATAGAATAATTGTAAGGGCCGACTACGAATTCAAATTTCATTTCGTTACTTTTTTTATTAAATACTAGCGACCCACCCCTGCTATTCATTCATCATTCATCATCAGCCTGTGATAGTCCACTGCTGGACATAGGCCTCCCCTAATACACCCCTATCCATTAGAGGGTTTTTGGACTGTATCCCACCACGCTGGTCCGATGCGGGTTGGTGGGTGGACCGACTTTTACATGCCCATCCGCACGCTGGATCATCTTACTTTCAGACAATTGGGTGATCGGCTAGTGCCTAACCAACTAGGAAACAACAATGAAAATTTGTTGAGTCCCAGATTCGAACCCACGACCTCCGGTTTCTAAGTCACACGCCTATACCACTAGGCTACGGAGGCAGTACCCCTGCTATGCATGGAAGCAATGCTGATAGAAAATACACCTACAATATTAGGCATGTGTTATACACATAAACCTTACTCTTCAATCACTCTATATATTAAAAAACCGCGTTAAAATCCGTTCAAAGATTAAAGCATAATGAAATGATTTCCCAGGTACATAAAAACCAGTTCAAAAACAATGAAGAGATTTACAAGTTGATTATCTCAAAATACTCAACTGAAAGCAGATTAAGGCTTTATTTTGTAATGCGAAAATAACCTTCATCCCTATCGATCGCGCTTAAGCATGATTGCTCGAACCGAAAACCTTTTCAAAGCGTAAATCCTTCAAACTAAAAGCTGCATACTATGTAAATAATTGTTGTAAAAGAGATTACTCTTTTTAACTGAATATAAAATAAATGGAGTTTTATGGAATATGGAACAGCCACATGATTTCATTTATTTCTTTCTAATTTAAGTATTGTGACAATGAAAAATAATTCAACATACAGTTGTGAGTAGTAGTAAAAAGGTCTTCTTTACACAATAGGAAAAAGCAATAAAATCAATAAAAATTAAATTAATAAAATAATATAATTAAAGTAAACTAATATTTTTTATTGAACATCGATATTGTATCACTATTTCAAAAGAATTTATTTTATATATATTTAAATGTATATCAAAATAAATTCTTTTAATTAACTCTAATATTATTTATTACAATATATTTAATTATAAAACTAAGAAAGGTAATTAAATCACGTAGTAATTAGAGACAAATTATTGTGAAATAAGGCATACTAGAGGCATGCATTCCTTGCCAGCGCTATGTACTCGTAAATAGGTAGTATTTTCCATTGTTTTCTTTTAACATTAAAAATGCATAAATACTTCCTGAGTGTAATTAAAGTAAAAATATTCTTTTTTCTCTGTATTCGTAAGTGTCTGGAAAATGTAATAATATTTTATTCTATTTATTGAAAAAAAAATTACGCGAAATTCAAATAAGTGTTAATTAATATTCTTGCCTTTCATAAGAGTTTAGCTGGCTAAGATAAATAAAGACTATAAAAGGATTCTTCAACGTTACATATAGCGCTATTAATCAGCTTGATATTATAGAGATATAATTCTGATATGGTTACATATACAAAAGAACATTGCGATGTAAGTAATCAACCAACTGAACTTATATTATAATAAACAATCCAATGTCCTCTTTTTATCCAATTGGATTTAGTAATAAAGTAATAAGGTCTATATTAGTTATTGTCTTGTGTCTGTAGTTTTTCATCGTATCCTCCCTATTTGCAAAGGGTCTGAAACATTGGTAATAAAATTTGTAAACTGAACGCGATGAATCTGATAAATATTTTTAATCTATACCCTCTTGTTACCTTCAACCTTTTGTCGTCTAAAATATTTTAAATTAAGAAACTTTTATCTGGTTATTTCAATTGTTCTGAAATAATGTGTATGCGACTTAGCCTTTACGCTGCAATGTTTTTATTCCTTAGGCATGCGCAAGCAATAAAACTCAAAATATCTATACATGGTGTATAATAGAAAATAATTCAGTTTAACATTTCAACTCAACAAATTTATTTTTAGGAAAATCAAATGACTTACTTCAAGTTGATTAAATAACTGTAGTGTACTTGTATCACTACTCGCTTTAATATAACTGGTATGAGTGTTCTCGATGTTTCTTGGTGACATCAGAAAGTAACATCAAAGTAACACTCAGAAAGGTACATCTGCCTTGCTGAGAACAACAGCTCCGGTGTTACACATTCTAACGTGAGTTTAAATCGTTTAATGATTATAAGAGCATCTCTATACAAATGACAATCGATCGATACTGAATTATTTGCATTAGAGATGCTCGTTAATTAATTTATCAAATAACCTTAACCCCACTATCAACCCTAAATTGTAAGGTTTAATTGCATTTGGAAACAGTTATTTTGATGCTACAAACCGACCCTCGAATTTTATGTGTATCGATTTATTACTAGATGTAACAAATTTACGTTAAAAAAAATTAACTATAATAAAGTAACTTGTTTACTTCATTACCTTATAACTTGATTAGTCGAAATTGTATAAACTAATGTCTATATAAGTAGACAGAGTCGTAAGTTTATTATTTCGACGGTAATAGGAACACAAAGATCTCAGGCAAATAGTAGATAAGATTTTATGATTAACGTAGTTAATAAAAACCTATGTAAACGAGCCGTTACAACAGATATTGCAGACTGAAAATAAGTATATTTGTGTTGTATTCGTTACAAGACCATAAAACCGGTAAGAGTCTTTCTCATATTACAATTTTTGAACTTCCCATAGCTGTATTTGAAAGTTAATGATGTAACTGGAAGTCTTTGTAAGATTGCGTACATAACTTTTTTAACATTGACTATTTATTTAGACTGCCTCCGTAGCCTAGTGGTATAGGCGTGTGCCTTAGAAACTGGAGGTCGTGGGTTCGAATCCTGCGGGGACTCAACAAATTTTTCATTGTTGTTTCCTAGTTGATTAGGGCAATTTGGAGCCGATCACCCAATTGTCTAAAAGTAAGATGATCCATGCGTCGGATGGGCATGTAAAAGTCGGTCACCCACCAACCCGCATTGGACCAGCGTGGTGGGTTACGGTCCAAACCCACTAATGGATAGGGGTTAAATCAGGGAGGCCTATGTCCAGCAGTGGACTATCACAGGCTGATGATGATGATGATTTATTTAGGGCGTACTTTTAACACCTGGTATGATCATTACGTTAATTAATGTTGCTTGGCATATTATGACCTGATTTTGAAAAAATAAAGGTTTACCGCCATCGCACTAAATTATGTACTTTATTAGAGGATGATAGTCTCTGGACTACAGAGGCCTTGTAAACTCTTGTAACCGACTAACTAAATTCTTAGCTTCAAAGTATATAAACATTGGCGAGCTTTATGTGTTATACTGTTTTGAAAAGCGCATTAGGTTTAATTTTTTGAAAACTACACGAGTTTCCTAAAAAGTATGTAATGATTTGTATATATTTATTTTACTTTAATTTTAATGTACAAATGATTGTTTTTTTACTTATCTGTATCATATACTTATTAATATTTTACTTAAGATTGTTTTAATATTCGTGAGTATTATATTTTATCACTTTTATTTATACCCGTAAACTGGTAAGATTAAAAAAATATATATTTTAAGTTTACTTTTACACCGACTCAAACTTGTTACGTTAATAAAAAAGTTGTTAAACTAATCTTATAAAATAGATACATGTTCCCCAGATTTATTTGTAGATTAAAACCAATTAAACAAAAAACACGTAGAACATAGGTTTTAGTCTTTTTCTTAAGATTGCGATTTTAGAGCGGTTATCTTCTATATTTTCTTAATTTATATCTATTAAGCCAATCGCGATAAATTATTAAAACAGTATCATATGACGGCTTCTAAAGCCAAGTAAAACAGAATGATCAAAAGCTAAGCTGATAGAAAGCAGTAACTATTAAACAAAATGGAAAATTAAAATTAAAAAAATAACCAATTAAATTTCCGTTTTAGAAATCGGTCAAAATACGAAGCATAAATTACGTTTCTTAAAATATTGTTAAAAGAAAAAAAACATTAGCGTATTTAAAACAGTTTTCCTATTTGCATATTGTATTAAAATTCAGTGACGAAATTAAAGGTGTTTATTGAACAGGCTACGTGTACCGTAAAAACGGCTTTTATTAAGCGCGATTGGCAATAATCTATCTAGAAACGTGACAGATTTATATACAACAAATACTTATTTAAGACTAATTTACTGGATATTTTTAACAAAAACCTTACCCTACCTTATATTTTATAAACTAAATTTTTTGCATTGTATAGTGTTTTAATTGCATTAGTTCAATAAAATTACATAAGAATAACATTAAAAAGCGATTATATGTATTTGTGTCTCATCAAGATAAATTGACAAATAATAACGTAATATGGACCAATCTAGTTTTATCAAAACTAAAGCACGTGAAGCTAGCAATGATTATATTCCAACTTAGTTCAGTGATACAAAGTGTTAAGTAAAAGCATAATAAGTAACTCGGAAAATAGTATAGTGGATTAGTTTTGTTTTGATATAAAGTAATATCAGGTCTAATGTAGTATTTGAAACATCTGGAAGACCATATGTTAGTTAATGTTGCTTGCCATGTTTTGATCAGAGTTTGAAATAAATAATAGTTGTAATAATAGCTGTAATTTGTTCCATTTATTGGAGCATCAGGGACTTAAGAAGGATTTGCAGGAATATTTTCTGACAATATAATGAGTAAATGTTCAAGCTTTGGTTGTATTCAGTTATTAGTTCTCTAAGTATCATTTGTTGCGTAAAATCACAAAAGAAAAGACAATATTGTTCTCAGTAATTATTATTTTGTTGGTTAATTTTATTATCTTTTATTTTAGGTTTTGTTTTTTCAGAAAGGTTTGGTGAAAATTAAATATGATATTTGATTACATAACATTCGATTAAATATCAAAGGTAATGGTTATTACGTTTAAATACACCCTCATCATCATCATCATAATCAGCCCTTATCAGTCCACTGCTAGACATAGGCCTTTTAAGTGAACGCCAAGACAGCCGCTCCCCTGCTACTCGCTGCCAGCAGACCGGCTACTGCACGGAGTCACCATCTCACCTGGTCGGGGTCGACCAACACGCTGTTTCCCTAAACGTAGCCTCCACTCCAGAACCTTATGGCCCATCAGCCATCCGTTCTTCGGACCACGTATGACGCCTGCCACTCAACAGCTTATCCTTGCGCTATGTCGGTAACTTTCGTTCGCTGTCGGATGAAATCATTACGAATCTTATCCTACAAGAGACTCCGAGCATAGCGCGTTCCATACACGTTGAGCTACGCAAACTGCGGACCAGTCCGATAGCCAGAGAGCCACGTTTCTGCCCGTAGGTCATGACGGGGAGTACGCATTGGTTAAAGACTTTGTCTGTACACTCTTCGGGACGCCCGAGGTGAGAATGGTGTAGCTTCCTGAATGCTGCCAGCCAACTGAATCCTCCTATTGGCTTCCCCTCAAAGCTGTGTCTTCCCAACTGCAATATGTGCCCGAGGTAGACATATTCATCGACAACTTCGAGTAACACCATCGACATTGACCGGACTCGGAGAACGTGTTCGTTAAACATGACTTTCATCTTGTCCAGAGTTCATCCTTAGTCCGATACGTCAGGACGATTCATTTAAATGTGCAACATTTCCAGCAAGCACTCCAACGACTCAGCCAATATGACGATATCGTCACGAAATGGAGGTGTGAAAGGTACTCGCCGTTAATGTTTATGCCACGTCCAGTCGGTCTGGCTCTTAAGACGTCTTCAATGTATTGTGAACAGTTTCGGGATATTACATCCCATATTCTCCTCCATGCAATGAGATGCTCGATGGATTGATGCGTTGGACTCCCCGGAATCAGAACGGACATAAACGCAGCGCTTTACAGACCTTTCAACACCTCGATATCGATAATCGACCTGAGATCGTTGAAGAGCTTCAGAACATTTATCATGACTCTCAAGACAGCTTGTATATGTGGCTTAAAATGAGATCGTCCGGTAATTTTTAAGAAGGTATTGTCACCTTCTTAAAAAACAAAACGACACAACTAAGCACGCCTTGGGAGAATTACCCTGTTGAAGACAGGATCGAATAACTTCCGTAACTCACCTAAAACAGGGTTCCCCATGCTTTAAGGAGCTCGGTATACTCCATCCTTTCCGGAGCTCTTCCTTGGCTGCTTAAGCCAGACTAACTCATCAATGCTGACTGTAGGAAGCTCACCGGAAGATGTCAGGTCAGACTGGCACGTGGATCGTTATCAGGTTGAGGACCTGTGACGCGTAAATTTGCCATAGAAATCCTCGATCTCAGATAAGATCCCAGACTTAGAAGAAACAATCAAACAGAAGAGTTCTAAAGCTTCGACAGATGCTCTCTCGAGCTTCTCACAAAAACCTTCGACCTCTACTCTGCTCAATCGCTTCAGTTATCGCTGCGTATTTAAGCAGCGAAGGTCTCGGCGTATCAATTTGCGGATCCGCTTGAAAAAGTTTACATCTGTCAAGTAGTGTCCTCATAGTTTCGACGTTCCTCCATAAGACCGACGTCTCATCGGAGAGTTTGGATTTCCTGCCAGTACCTTACTCTGCAGAACCCTTTGCAGTCACGTATGCAGTCTACTACGGCATCGAGTGCCTCATCAACTGCCATTGTGGTTTCCGATGTATTGGGCATCGTATGGTTAAAAACCTAGCGATGCCTTAACATCAGTCAGAATTTTTCAGAGCCATCGTTTTGTCCGGAAGTTACGTCGAGAGAGACGTCACCAGGCGGGCCCGCTCTCGCTGCAAACCCATGTTCACGGTGCCTCTCAACAATCGGTGATTGCTACCGGTTTTAAAGCTATTTATCCAGAGACCTCACGTAAAATGTGTTTCGGTCCGTCATGATAAAATCTATCTCGTTCCTTGTCAAGTATCGGACTTTGCCATGTCCATTTCCTGTGGGGCTTCTTATTAAAATATGAGTTCATTAAGAAGAGCCCTTCTTTTCGAAAAATTGACTAGCTTTGTCCTCTGCGATTTAGACTATCGACACCGTAAGGGCCTAAAAACGATTCGGTGCCAGTTCGTACACCACTTTGGCATTGAAATCCCCATAACAACATTATAGTGGCCTTATAGGTGGTATGCAAGGCCGGGAGACATCCTCGTATGTGGCCTTCACTTCGTCGTCAGAGTGTGCTGAAGTGGGCGCATGCACTTTGAGGATATACCTCTTAGTGAGCCTAAGTACACAGTCGAGACTGCGATTATGTTGTTGGTAAGGATTTGTTGACGAGGAATCACGCCGCCTGTGACGGATGGCGCCCTCTCGGTAGTAGAAAAGGTGACCCGATGGCAGTTAGGTGTCCTCACCCTGTCTTCGGACTTCGCACAACCCTAGAACATGCCATCAAATCTTACCCAGTTCCATCTCCAGCTCAGCCAGGTGTTCGCTAAATCTCAGCGTTCGTCCGTTATACGTAGCCAGGTCAAGTTTTTGGTAGCGATCCATGCCGGGATTCTTAGCACCTATTTTCACCGTCACCATGCTGCTACCGTGAGGCCGGAATATTGGGACACCGAGGAATCAGGGGCGGTGCCTTTCGTTAACGTCCATTAAAAGAATTGCTCATAATTGCCACGCTGAGCAGGCGGATTGGCAATGACTGATTGGACCTGTACTGCGGAACTACCTTCTCCCAAAGTAGGCAGCGCCGCGATCAAGTGAGCATGATGGTCGTCCATCCCTACGCCCGAAACACATCTCCTTTGTTTAATAAATTAACTTTCCACAGATCTTATAGATTATTTGTTTGTAGAACCACTGTCGTATACATGAGTAAGTTTCTCATAAATCATATTTTAAATTGTTTGGTTGTACGTAGATCTGCTATAGAACAGAAAAAAAAAGATGAGTAAATTTCATAAAAGGCGTTATTCTATAAGTCCCTTATATACAACTGTGTCAAACAAAATTTTAGTGTTTTAAACCAAGGGTTTATTGAAACCGATGAAAAAGAAAGCTTAATTTGTTAACCTAATCAACGTCTACCGTAGAAATAAATGATGATTTTATATTTAATTAGATGTAGCTGTTATTGGATCGTTATTTTGAACAAACATATAAAATAGGTTATGTTTTTCAAAACAAAAATGTAAAAGTTTAATTAACGTTTGTTGAAAAATGAAAATAATCTATTTAAATATTTATAAAAGCTTTAACGTTTGACCCTAATAAAATTTACAGTGGCTGTTAGTAATTACATTCAAATACTTTTGTAATTGGAATGTAAACTATCAAATAGCTTTGATAATTTAAATAGTTATGTACTAAAATTATAATAAATTAAAAAAAGTTGTTAGAATTTCTCATATTAAAGAATGCCAAATATTTTAGAACTCTAATTTCATAGTCATTATTTTTAATAAAATGTTAAGGTGAGATAATAAAAGCATTTTCATTTTCCATTAGAAAAATTTAAAAGGTTTCATCTCCTGTCAAACTATGCTCTAGAAATAATAGCAATATTTGACATTGCCCTATTTCTTAATTATTCACCAGTATAATCTTTGTTGTACTAGAGTTTTATCTATAAAAGGAGCGTTATATCTAAATGATTCTTAGAATATCGCGTCTTGCCACGATTTGAAGACAGTCTTTGCTGCCAAAAGTCAATATTGATGGCTAGTGGAATAAAAAATAATAAAAGTATTTACTTGAACCAACTTTATAACAAATTCAATCGCCAAATTTATACGTAAAGGCGTTTTTATAGCGAACTCATACATTAAAATACATTGATTATAATACGCGTACGTCTCTATCAGGTTTTTAAAACTACCTTAATATTTTAAATAAATAATGTATAAAATACTCAGGTTTTAAATTTGTACCAAAAATAGTAACAAAAATATTTAATGAAAGTCTAGAACATTAGGTGCTAAGTTTCTATAATTTTAATCAGCATCAGCTTTACTATCTAATTTTTAACTGACATTTTTCTGGTTTACAGTGGAGTTGAATAGAATGACCCTTGAATATTTTATCCTGATATTCAAAACCGACCTAATAGATTCCAATCTAACGCGGAAAACCTTTATATTATCTTTGTTTTTTTGATCTGGGTCTAAAATATAAAATGATTAGGTATAATTAAAATAGTAAAATAATTTATCATCGGATAGCTCATGTAAAAGTAGGTTCCAATTGTCAAATTCATCTTTCTCTGTTGTTACAAACATCAGAGCCTTCATATTATAATATCCACATATCAAATGCAGTCAATTCTTATTTTGATTAATGCGTTATTCAGGATAATCTGAACAGAAAAGAAGAGCGACCCCATGATATTCAAATTCAAATTCAAATTCAAATATCTTTATTCAATATAGAAGTGTAATACTCGCTTATTGATTGTCAAGGACACCTACCGGTTCGAATGAGGACGCCTCCGAGCTAGGAAGAACCGGCAGAAAGAAACTCAACTGGGCCTATTTGTCATCTTTTAAAATAATCAAATATACACATATAAATTTTCTTATGAGCTACATACAGTACTATCCATACCTATATTATACTTGAAAAACCCGGAGCGAGCGATTCCATTACCAGGCTGTGTTGATCATTTATAAATTCATTTATGTCATAATAACCTTTAACATAAACGTTCCTTTACTACTTTTTTAAATTTATTAACAGTTAAATTCTGAACGTTTACTGGGATTTTGATGTAAAGCTATACATTGTCCCATAAAGATTTGCTTATTCTTCCAGTCTAGTTGCTGGAAGAATTAAATTATGTTTGTTTCTAGATTTTATGTTATGTGCATCACAATGTCTAAGAAAATCATTTCTATTTTTGCACATACATTGGGTTTTCGAAAATGTATTGAGAAGTAACGGTTAGTATTTTAATGGAGGACAAAGATCGTATTAGTATCGCTACTTCCCACGTGGAATGCCATAAGACATTACACATGTGGAAATAACTAAATATACTAACCGGGCCGTCTCCACGTCAGTTAATTGTCTGATTTTCTTGACAGCATATACTGCAGAGCTGAGTTTATTCGACAGTCTATAATTAGAGGGCCCCACTGCAATCTGGTATCTATTGTTATTCCCAGAAACACGGTTGACTTAACAACGTCTATCTCTTCCTCATCTATAAACACTTCACATTTACTCAGTCTTACATTTCGAAATCATAAATTTAATACATTTTGTCTTCTTCTGGTTCAGTAGCAAATTATTGACACTAAAACCAGTGCGCCACTCTAGAGAGTATTATTTACATCGTCAATTATTGATGTGTGTCGTTTAACTTTAAAAATTAGAAGTATCATCAGCAAATAATACTATCTCGTCGTTTTATTAATAACATATGGTAAAATCCACTAATTTACGGATTTTTCGCGTTACTTAAAATATATTTATTCCACGTTTTCGGATTCTTTCCAGCATCCATGATCACGGGCAGACTAGTTGGTATATGTCTGTTTTCAATGTTACGAATAACCGTCAGAGTTTTTTATTTAAAATTGACATATCGTTGGTTTTCTTAATTTTTAATGTTGGTTTCCTAAAAAGTTTTTATACTCTCGTTTAATTTTGAAATTATTGGATCCCAGGAAGAGGTGGCAACGACCAACCATCCTCTCAATTAAAATTTGGATATTTTTTAATTTCTATTGCTTCCGAATCATCCTTGGTATAAATCGATGTTCATTACAGTATTTTGGTTCATCAAATCTAATATAATGATTGGGCTTGTCTAAAACATGGTCCAAATTGAGATTTCTTATAAGCGTCTGTGCTTAACATCAGCTATATGTTCTTTTACTCTGGTTCTTATGGTCTTTTTGTTTGTCCAATGTAGAGAGACCACAATCACAGTCTAGTTTGTACACCTGGTACCTGTAGGAATTTTACATTTCAGATGGTATAATTAGCTAATCTTCTTCGGCAGCTCGTAATATGTTTTTATAGAAGCTCGCTTTAAAATATAACCGATTTTGTCAGTGACTCCTCTGATGTAAGGTAAGACGCCAGGCACTCTTTTCGACTGTGGCTGGCTTCACGTGACTACGACGTAGACGTGGAACTTGGAGTTTGTTTTCTCGCGCACCTGGCGCATTCCAGTTCAGCCGTCAAATGCTCCTTGTCGGATCCGCTGTCTCTAAGCTAACATTTACCAACAGTAACTAACTGCGGGATGGTGGTGAGAATCACCCCACCGTTTATCTATTAACATTCCCTTCTCCCAATCAAGATAATCAAGATGGTGTTGGGGCAATGAGTATCAGTCAATACTTTTCATAATATGTGATGGGTTGCTCCTGGCATCAAAATTAATACTGATTCCCCTATACATTGTCCAAATTAATGAACCCATACTTCCCAGTTCATCGCTGATATTTCAATATAATTATGGGAAAAATATGTTTTTCTTACTATTATCTCGAAGGCTACGTGAGGCACCACACTCTGAGACAAGTCTTAGAATCACATTCAGTTCTGAATGAACCTGTATGCTTTGACAATTGCACACAATTTCTAGTCAAGAGTCAAACGGTCTGGATTATTTTACATAAATCATTATGTCATTCATAGCCGAAATGTGTTCAGATATTTCTTTTGAGATGCCTCATATTTCTTTGTTAGGACATTTAAGGATTGGAATAGTGATGCAATCTCAGCCTGCAGTGAACTGACACTAGCCTCCTGAGACAAATGAGTTATCTTAGCCTCATTTAGCATACATTTAATTTTGCTTTAGTTTATTCCTATCTTTCATGTTTCCTGAGCTTTTACAAATACTATGCCTACATTTCAACAATTTCTCTGTCTTCCTTATGTATTTATTAATTTTTAAATTTCTTTTGTTTTATTTTGCTGATTACTGGACGGCAGGCTCGCAGTAATCACCAGTCAAATCTATTGTGCTAATATTGTTACTAATATTTGTTACTGGGATACCATATCTTGTAACTTCCTCAACTAATTCACTATAAAGGCTTTGGGTTTGACTGGTCCTTAAGTTCTGATTCTTAAGTTCAAGATAATTTGGATAAATGGCTAGGAGACAGCTTCTTGTAACACCCTTTACAAGAAAGTTAAATTATTTATAACAATATTAGGTTATATTGTTATACCAAATAGTAACCAATAAAATGAAATCATTGTATACATATGCAACAAATTAATGAAAGTATAAATAAAGATATGTTGAGTACGTTGTATTAATAAATACTAGGCACTGTAAGGTGGAGCTACTTTTTACAACGGACCTTTGGAGAGATAGTACCATCGGCGCCTAATTCTGCTGCATATTAGTTGTAAGTAAGTTGCAAACTAACTGTCTTCCACTGGAAGGAAACCGTAGTAAGCGTAAATACTGTAAATAGACCTAACTTCTCTTGTACGGACGGTGACGGATTTTGGAGCGTCTTACGCTGATTTTCTTATGGTCTCTTTTTCTGTTTGTCCTAACCAAGTGACAACAACAATGAAAATTTGTTGAGCCCTCACAAGATTCAACCAACGACCTCCGGTTTCTAAGCACACGCTCATACCACTAGGCTACGGGGCAGTTCGCAAGTGATATCATAGTACATAGTTTGGTGTCCCTTTTCAGTTTATTCTCCTTAGGAAGTGGTTTCGATGGAACAGAAGACCGGCACTACCAGGGAGGAATAAGACTTGGGTCCGTTTTGTAATCCGCCAAACAACGGGAAATAAATGACGGTTGTCGATCCTCTACCAGGAATTTAATCCAATCTAAGGTTTCTAAAATAAGCCCATTACTAAGGCACCGAGGTATTGATTGGTTGATAAAAAATTATAGGTAACTTTGCTATAAAAATGTATATAAATAAACAAAAGCAAATAACCTTTGCTTTGTCGTTTATAATATTTATTTTCAATTTTTTATTGTCTTTTTTTTGTCTCTTAAAAGCCAGAACGCCCAAAGCGTTAAACATTGTCTCAGTCAATTTTGATTACTGCTAACATGGTTTACTTACGCACTCTCAATTCTTCAAAAATACCTTTTGGGAAAATAATGTATTTTACAGATTCAAAACTGCTATTTAAATATTTATCTAATCTAAAATTCTAACACGTCCCAAATTTTTTTTCCAGCCTCTTACGTAATAAGATGAATAATAAAACTCTCATCTTATTTCTTTGGTTATTAATACATATTTTGAAAAAGGTAAATTTATATTTTCTTACACTGCTTTTTTGATTTAAATCTGTACAAATAAAAAAAAAAAATGTCTTTCTGTCTGCCTCTGCCTGTTTGTTTCTGGCTTTTACCGTGGAATGGCTAATTACTTTTTGATGAGATGTACTAAAGACAGCTAATGTAACGGAAAAAAGTTAACTACTTTTTTCCAAAAAAATCTTTTTGGAATTAAGTCAAGGCGGGCCGGTGAAGGCCCCCCTTCTGTTTTAAATAAACATTGTCGACCACTAAAAAATGTCAAAGGAACGATCTATTACCGGGCTTTTCTTTTTAATTATTTTTTAAGTTATACTTGACTGGTAGGAAAAGTAATTTTTGGCATAACAGTTTAACTAAAAAGGCACAGTGCCCCTCTCAAACATTGCATAAAATCAATAGTGCTGATCCCGACAGGCGTACCTTTTCATTAAAGTTAAAATGTTCCCCGTCTGCTTTTAATAAACGTCCTTTTTGATTTGAAATAATGAAACCCGTTTTATTATTTTTGTAGCCTTTAAATATAAATTTTTATTTTATACTAAAGTTTTTGTATCTTGTAACCTAAAGTTCTGAATAAAAGATTTTTTAATCAATTTTTTACAGGTGTTTTTCTTTATATTTTTTGACATTTTGAAATCTTTTCTGCGTCCATGGGTAGTAAAAAAATTAAAAAATTTGCTATAAAACAAAAATATTAAATTTTTTTACGTTAATGTATCTTGAATCACCCAAACAAATTTTCCTAAAAGTGACAAAACAAAGAAATTTTGTGTGGGTTAACGGTTAATCCCACTCGTAATATTTTAACCAAGAATTATCTGTTTGTGGCATTAATAAAATCCCAACTTTCTCGACGAGATATAAAGCAATCGTAAATTTTTAAATTTTATTTGGGTTTAAAACATTTGGGCGGTTCCCTGTCTTTTCAATTTGTATTTTATTTTCTAATCATTTCGGATGACCAATAATTTAGCACGTGGGCCATGGATAAAAAAAATAAAAACCAAATTATCTCCTCAGTCTTCTGTTAATCCCTGCCCTAAATATTGGTTATATACTAAATCTTTTTGGAATCCACTTGTTCGGGTGGCTGGAATTATCTGTCTAAAAGCAGACGATTTAAAGATGCTAGTTCCCGGGCAAAAAAACGCGGCTCAGAGAAATCATCTATAGTTTTCAAGAGCTTTTCGCCTTTCTTGCCCCCTTTAAAACTTTCGGCAAACCAACCTGTAAGACGTTAAGGCCTCTGAAGAACTACAAGTACCGGTTTCACCCGCTGTCTAATTGAAAATATTATAATATCTATAATTCCATCCTCCCAACGCCATTTGATTTAAGTTGGGCGAAAAATTTGGCTCCTCGTGACACCTGGATATCTTCGGGTTGGCCGGTGACTTTGCTCTTGGGTCGTCCTCCAAGGGATGGTAAACGATTTAAAATGTTTTGTAAAAATTAGTGTGTGTAGTGCCGGGTGTTAACGCAGCGAAAGATACCAATTCTCCCACCACCAAATGGATTCACTCTTAGACTTCACCTGGCAGGTACCCTTCCCAAAGTCTTCTTTGGTTTTCTTCTTTTGAACTGGTGCTTTGGATAACAGATGGGTACCTCAACGGTCAGTCATAAATAGATATAACCTAAAAACACTTTTCGGATTAATAAATTGAATTTAACGATCAACTTTTTAAAACTTATTTTTTGGTATCTCTACGGACCAAATTACATTTCACCGGGAACAGGTTTATTTTTAAAAATGGAAAGTCTTTAATCCTTTGTGGTTTCCCAAAAATTTTTAAATTAAGGGAAAAATAAGTTTTTTTAAAAAATTAAATTTCAATTTGAAAAACTTAAAAGAATAAATTAATTTAAAATCTTTTACGTATTTTTACTTTTGAAAATAAATTTTAATGAAAAATACAAAAACTGTTTGGTATTAATTCCCTTCATTTATGCCGAAATTAATTTTCACGTTAAAAGTAATTTTAATAAAACCACCATTTCCCTAAAACATTTTATTGCTCTTTCTTGTAATCTTTCAAAGGTCAAATTTATCAATCTTTTTTTATCAGTCCAGGGGTTCCCTCAATTTATGTTTCTTTAAAATTGGTGATTGAAAGAATTAAGTGATGCCAAACTTTGTAACAACAAACAATGAGGCACTTTTTAAAAAGTTCAAACTTTCGTTGTTACGGAGCCAAAATCTCATTTATGCCCTGGTTTTTACCACAACTCTTGTCCCAAAAAGAAATACAAAACGGTTGGAAAAGAAACAAACGACATCTTACTTCAAATGATAGATAACTATTCAATTTTTCTTCCCGGTATCCCCCCATACTTTGAAAAATATACACTTTTCCCGCGGGATTTGGCCAAAACACTTAGGCTGACAATTCTTGTATAAAGATTAAAAGCACTGACTGGTCCATAAATTGGACCGTCCAGTTTGCTCCCGAAATAAGCGTTTAAAACTTGCTGGTTTAAACTATCTTTTAATCAGTTTAATTTCAAGCTGTTCCCAATCAATCACTTTTAAAATCAAATAATGCCTTATCCTTTGCAAATAAATGATGAGCTAAAATAAACCCTCAAAGTTTGATCCCGGGCTGTAATGGAAATCACAAGTACGAAACACTCCGCAAGTAACCCCGGCTCTCTCCTAAATATTGAAAACAATTAGATATAGACATACTGACACCTCTTGTGGTACTCTTGTAAATTAATTTTCTGTCTTTTAAACCCTTTTCTAAACTCAAACATTTTAAAATTTCCCTGCCTGACTTTATCTATCTTGAATAGAACCGAGCCTAAAAATAAATATTGTTTTTAATCATCTCAATATTCTCCATTTCATACTTTAAAATTACAAAATAATACCACAAACTAAACCCTCGATTTGACTTTACACCAAACCACTAAAAAATTAAAAATTTAAATAAAATTTAAATTTGGGCCAATCCCCAATTATCAAAAAGATGATCCATGGTCGGATGGGCTGAAAAGTATCCACCAACCAACCGATTGGACCAGCGTGGTCATTTGGCGGTCCAAAAGCCACCTTTGGGAGGGTGGGGGCTGATGATGAAATGATTTCAATAAAATCTTTTCCATTTTTTAAATATTTTAAGATACTTTATGTAATAATTTTCCCCAATAACTGCTTACTAATTTTCTTGTGTGTTTTCTTTCACTGGCCCAATGACTGTCTCGATAGATCTATTCAGGTTTTAAATTTATTTCCCAAAGGTTCAAAACCTTTGCTCCAACCCAAAGTTTGTTCATCAAACACTGTTCATTGACCTCTAAATTGTAAAATTTCGGTTTTTTTGGGTTTGTTTCATTTAGGTTATTAAATTTTGTATGAAATTTGTTGTTGTTGGGCATTGGCAAAAATATATTTCATGGTTTCAGTTAAAAAAAAAATTTTTTATCTTCTTTGAAACCAAAGGCTTTTGGCTCTTTTTGCGATCCAAGTTTGGTTCAATCCCCTAAAACCCTTTTGTTTGATATATTCTTTCCACTTTTAAATTCTGACAACTAAACCACTAAACGAAACAGTTCACTTTTTAAATTTAGCAAAATCTTTTTTTCTAAATCTGTTTTGGGGTAAATCTGGATGGAATAAATCGCACCCACACCTAAATTGAAAAGGGCTCAAATAAAGAAAAATTTTTTACTTATTTAAAAAAAAACTTTTTGTAAATCAAAAACAGTTTAAAATACAGAAAATTGCAATTTTCTTGGGACAGCATTATAATATAAAATAAACTTTTATCATCAGAAAATAATTTAATATTCGGATAACTCTCTTGTTAAATAACTAAATGGAGAAATGCATTGGGATAACCTATCTGGCCGAATTTATAACGTTTTGAACAAGCCCCAAGCAAACGAGCTTTTCCGTAGAATTTCAAAAACAAATGGTAGCGTGTTTACCAAAATGCCTCAAAGTTTTCTATAATTTAAAAAAGTGTAGTAAGTTGAACTTACTACCTATTTTAATTGCTTTGATTTTGACGAATATCCTGAGGCAAAACTTTGACAATAAATTTAACTGAAATTGATTATGATTTTAAAATGTTTCATTTTAATATTCAAATAATTAAAGGTTTCTTTTACTTAAATCATATTTAAATTACATTTATATTTTTAAAATAAGTCGTAAGAAAACCAACCCATTATTTTTTTTTAGCTTCTTAATTTAAATAAATAAACTTTTAGCCCTTAACATTCAATATGTTCTTAAACATTACTTTTTATTTATTGTGAAGTTAAGCCATAATACCAAAGCCACACTTCTCCGGCCCCGAACATTTATAATCTATTGTATAAACATTATATTATAAAAAATCTGTCTATGGCCTTTTCCCTTTCCCTAACGATAGATCGTATTAACAAAAATTTTTTCATAAATTACTTTCTGTACCTTATTTTTTAGATAAAAAAACTGACTAGTCCATGAAAAGGCGCTTTGATCACAACTTCGTTGCTGCTTAATTTTTTTTCATCTGGTTTTTTTAATAACAATGGAACCTAAAAATTTTTCAATTTTTAGATATAATGTCGATGGAAAATTAGTAACAGTCTGTTAAAAATATATTTTAATCCAGATTATTAACTATAAAAATTTTTAAAACAACATCGGTTGTACTATAAAACCTAAGGGTATTCTATGATATGATTTTATTGGATCACAATCAGCCGTGACTTCCCACGTGGAATGAAAAATTCCCAAAGATGTTTCAATGGACTGTATTATAACTAACAAAAGGTGTTCTTTTGTCTGTGTTGATCATTAACACAAAGTTTAATGCTTCTACGCGACAATTTATAAATTGACTAATTTTGAAAAGGCCGTAATTTAAAAGCCCGTTCAATATATTTGTTTGTCCTTGACTCGACCATTTAAATTAAACTAAATATCATCCTCAATAACCATGAAAGTAACCTCTTTGGTTTTGGTAAATCCTTGTTTACATTATGGACGCATCATAGACCAGGATTGGACTGTCTAAGATCTCTCGATCTGTCTTTATCTCTTTTTGGACCCATCTTCCGGACTACTTTGAAATCTTTCTTAATCCCCCTATATACCTCAGGAACAACAACGTTGGCTTTTTAATCCGTAAACAAATCAATTAAAACTTCAGTAAACTATAATCGGTAGCTAGAACAATAATTTTGAAAATGATTTAATAAAATAATTTTTATAAAGAAATGAAAAAAAAAAACTAAAAATTATAATAACTTTTGTTAAACCAATTTTTTATTCATCAAATTTAAATAAATTATTCATTCCTGATCTAATAAATTTAACTAATTAGGGAAAATTTATTTCCCCCCGGGTATCGTTAACAATTTGACTTCTTGTTAAAGAAATTTAATTCTCTCTGGCCCTTGACTGCGGGGTACTTTATGTCCACGTGTGTGTTAGATCATAAAACTATTTATTATTTGAAGTATAGATCTTTAATTTCTAAATACAATACTCTCAAGGTCGTTCTTTATTCCGTCCATAAATATAAAGTCTACCATTCGTTCAATGGTTCAATTCCATCACTAGGTTTAATCTTGGGTAGAAAAGCTTCTAATAATAAAACTACGCATTAAATTATTTGTTGTTTGTTATAAAAAATTAAAAGTTTGATCAAAATGTTTCCGTTTAAAAAGTCAACGGTTTTTGAACAGCTTTATATTGTGAAAATAGTTTAACTAAGTTCAGTGTGGCTATTGGACAAATTTTTACTTTTAATTTTTATTCCGTTTTTAATAAAAAAATCAAACATTTTTATTCAAAGTTAATTTAAATCAAACAAAATTAAGTAATATAAATAGTGTTTATGGTTTAAATTTTGTCTGAAACCAAATAAAAATTAAATACAGTGTGAAAATTAAATAACTTAACTAATTCGATTCTATTTCTCGTAAAAGAATATTTTCATTTTGTTATAAAGTTTCCGTTTGAAAGTTATTGGAAGTTTTGTTATAAACATGTGGAAAACAATTATTTATTCTCCTTTTTCGTCTGCGAACCTGTAACAGATTAATGTTTCTTTACGTTATTTGAATGAACTTTTTAATGAAAGTGAAATAGCATGGTTTATAATCTGCACATATTTTCAAATATGATAAGGACAGGTTCCTACCCTCTTTGGTTGCAGATTATGGTCAAAGTGATTTATTTTATGGTCGAACCAAATTTTATTGTAACTTTTATTAACTTTTATCCTATAAATTACTTTTGTTTAATTTATAGGAAATTAAAAATTATATATTTTTGAATTTGATATAATTGTAAGGAATGATCAATTTCAGTTAATTATTAAAATATTTAAATGTAATAAAATCTTACCATTTTATTTGCCTTCTAGTCCCTGTTTAAAAATTAAAAAGGGTTTTAATTTGACGGGGGCCCATTTGGGTATAAATATTCCCTTTTAGGTCAAAACATAATTTTTAGAGGGAAATAAGGCAACCTTTTTCAATAAAAATAGATTTTCCTTTTGTACAAGTTTTCGCGTTTACATCAGTTACATAAAAGGGTTGGTCGGGGGGTTTTTAACCTTTCCCGGAAAAATGGATAATAAGCTAAAGGTAATTTCAATAATAATACATGTAAAATTGGGTACCATCCGTTAATCTGTAAAGTAAGAAAATAAATTTTTTGACATACAATTTATCACATTGATTTGATCTTTTTAAAAAGATTTTTTATTTCGTTTGATATTTTACCCCCGATACCTGATAATAACAACTAAAATTATCGTTTTAAACTTTTGAAACCAAAGAGTTCCAGTCCTCATTGTCCCTTCCGGGAAATCGTACCTGGCATCTGCATTTTGGTACCTGCCTAGGATTTCGCACCGCTGGTCTTGTGATGCGATTTTTACTACCCAAGCGGTCGGCGGCCGGTGTTTTTTCAACCTTTTGCTAACACAACTGTGTTTAGCCCTTTTGCGGCCCCTTCTTTTCTTGGGTTTTACTTTTTCTCCCGCAATTTTTACCTAAAGAAATTTTTAATATTCTGTTTCTTGTTTCGAAAAGAGCCCTTTGGTGGCGGGGCGGTAAAGATATCCCCCGGCAATCCCGGGACTCCGGTCGTTGGTGGCCAAATATCTCCCCAACTAACCGTCTTCGCAAATGTCGAAAGTGCGACAATTATCGACTTCTCCCCACGGAATCGGACGGAGGTGGATCAAATCAAAAAATCGATGCGGCTTCAAAACCTCGAAAGGCCAGGTCCCACCTCATCACCCCCTTTCCCCCGTCAAAGGCCAATGACATCCCAACCACCACCCTGGGTTCCCAAACCGTCTCCTCCCAGGACAAAACCCCCCAACCATCTTCCGGTCCTCCCCCCCTCGCCCCGGCCGTCCCAGCCCCCAGGCGGCCCCCGTGAAAGCCCACCGCCGTTACCGCGAACGGGGAGAATGGGTCAGTTCGTAAGCTTACACCACCGAAACGCCCGGCATGGTGCGTCACCTCGGCGGTGCAGAAGGTGCCCTTGATTCAGCAACTGTGTGGGATCGGCCGTTCTCGTTTGAGCGACTTTAAACGTCTCCGGGGCGTGTCCGCTGCCAAGTATTGGTTACCCGCTGCGCGGGAAACCTTGCCCCCCCGTTCGTCAATCCTGGGGATCGCCGGCTCCCTTTCCCAAACCAGAACAAAGGGTCTCCCACCACCGAACCTCCGCGTGTAAACGCCCAAGGCCCCCCCAACTCCTCGGCTTTAAGCGCCAGAGGTCTCTACAATCCCGAGGGCCTCTTCCAGGCGACCACCATTCCCATCCCCACCGCTTTCCTCCCTCCGTCCTTCCAACGCTTGCGCGAGTTCCGCCCGCGTGCTGAACAGCCAGCGCCGGAGCTGACTCCGACGCACAGCACAGCAATTTGAGTAGGGATAAACACACACACATGACATCGGCCCCACCGGTGAGGTCAGAACTTAACACTCTTTGCTATATGACACTGTAACTTAACACCAAATTATGGATGGGAGCGTTGCTGGAGTTTCTTGTGCAACTCTTCTCCCAGCGCCAACACTGTAAGAAGTGGTAGTAGAGTAAAGTTTAGATGGAGCTCTTCTAGCTATTAAAATATCGTTAAGAAAGCGTCTGATTCAAGCCAAGGCGTCGGCTCACCTGGGCAGCCCTCGATTCAGCATGCTAACGCGGTACTCAGAAAGTGACGGCCCAAGCCGAGGCTGCCCGTCAGGGGCCCTTAGTGCAGTTAAGTCACTATGGGGAGACGCGCCTGTGGCAACAGGCCCCAAACCGTTATGTTCTAATGGGTTTATTCCCCAGAGCACGAGCTCCATCAAAAAAAAAACGTAAATATCGAGACTTCTCTCTCTGAATACCAACTATAGAAATTGCATTCTGACTCTATATTTTTGGATTTTGAAAAAAAATTATGCGGATGGTATATTTATAATTCTATGTTTGTGATTATAAATTTGACATTGTATGATTTGACGTAAAAATATATATTCAAAACAAACATTCACATAAAAATGTAACAAGTATTACATTGAAATTATAAACGAAGGCAAACGGATTGATACTAATATTGTCTGATTTATTGTTGAGTTTGTCTGAGATATGACTTGTTGTTTCTGTATAAATAAATTACAGTAACTGTTATCAATGTCATCGAAGTCACTTACAAATCAAAGTAATAAAAAGTGCTAACATTCCAAAATGACTGAAACTGTATTAAGGTACAGGCCTTCAGTAAAATAAAATTCTTGCGATATCTTTGCACGTCTTTTTAATTACAAATGGTATTTACTTAAAAAAAATATGCCTCGTATTTTATCATTACTTTCACTTATAAGGTTATAATTGTATAAATTTTAATATTTTCATTGTACCCTATTAAGTAATAAATAGAATAAAAAACCTCTGTATTTATAATTCAATTTTCCAAATGATTACTAACGGAACACCTGCACTTGCACTTTAGTGTTCAAACTTTAACTTTGTACCTTCCAACCTACAGAATTAATTGCTATTAAAGTTACGACATAAATGTCTGGGTTTGCTGACAAGAAAGTTCTTTCAAACAGTATTATATCTTTCGATGAGTTTTTGCATTAAAACAGTGGCCGTAAAAACATTTTATGAATAAATTTTAGATGTGTTTTATGATTAAAATTATTTTTCTACTTCGTAGTAACAGAGCACAGTTAATAATTAATAGGTAAATTGTTTAATTTCACAAATGTACACCAAAGGACAGCGGTTTTGCTATCGTTATTTTTCGAGTTAAGATTTTCTCTCTATCAGTATATTATTTCTATATATCTATGATATTTAGAAATGTATGAAATACTACGTTCATTTTTAGGTGGACACTGTGATGTTTGTAAAAAATAACTTTCAATAGGATCAATAGTGTACTGCTATTGTTAATCCAAAGTAAAATAAATATGCAAATGTACTATGG
>JAGSMT010000863.1:0-31698 GCA_029286875.1 Lamproptera curius
ACAATTCCTGGTTGTGTTCCCCGTAAATCTGCCATCGCCGAATTGCGGAAATCAAAAAGGAAACCCAAAACCATTCCTTGTCTAATTGCATTGGCGATACTCCATTAAAGCGCTGACCTTTCTTTTATGCCAATTTAAATAATCATAGTACCATTAATTGATGCCACGAATGAAACAAAATCACAAATGCTATTCAATCACACATGCTATTGTTAAATCATATATATCTCTATTGGTCTTTTTAAAGCAATTTCATCGACCAAAGAAAGCTATACCATAACTATTAAGCCAAATGGCGGCATAAGGGAATTGTAGTTTATAGCGTTGATTTAATAAATTAAATAACCAAGAGATAGCGGCTTTGAATTTATGGTAAAATTATTTCCAAACTTTAAAAAAATCGGTTTGGTAAAAAGTAAAGAAACATCTTACTTCCATTTTAATTTTGGTCAGTGCCTTTCAAAACAGGCCAAATGATCCTCTTCCTCCATGGTCAATATTCCATTTGATTTTATCGACAAAAAATTGGGAAAAATCCGAAATAACAAGGGCTTTTTTAAAAAGTCTAAAAACCAAAAGCATCATTAACACTTGACATTGGGTGAAGTTTAATAGCAGAATTTGACATAATTTAAATTTTTTACATTTCAAAATTTCTTCAATCGAAAATGGGGAAATTAGTTTCATTCAAATAACCATATAAACTGGTCCTATCATGGGATAAGATCACCATTTTGTAAAATTAGAATTAAAAAATTTAATTTTTCCTGCAAAAAATAAAATTTTGTTCGGTTACCGATTCAAAATCTTATGAATCCATTCTATCTTTTGAACAATAGGGCGGTTCCAATCAACACTGCTGAGCAATATGGGTACTCGTTTATTTGGAGTTTTGCTTGTCATTTCTATTCCATTTGGTTTTGAGAAAGAAGAAATCCCCCGTTCAAATGGTCTTACACATTTATTGCCCGTATTTGGCGTAATCCTAAATCAGCCGTGAACTTTGCGTGGGCTTGTCTGGTCTTTCTCTCCCAACTTCCCCAGTCCTATGCGCGCCGCGTCTGGCTAACGAAAGAATGAAAGCTAAACACTATGTTGTCCCGCGCGCGAAGGTTGGTCGCCTGGGAAACAATGTTTGGCAAACAAAACCGGACCGAACCCCTTTCCGAAACAATTATCTTTTATCCCGCCTCCAAAAGGGGAAAACTCTGGAAATTCTGGTTCGTTACCGCAGGGCAAAAAGCGTTGTGGGAGCCTCCGTGATAGGATTGGCGCACGATCTGATTAATGATCCCTCCATATTTTTTACCGCTTTTTTCAAACCGCCCCCACTGGAAAACGCTCTGAGGGCATTTCGATCGGTTGATCAGATCGGGCCAATCCATTGTTTGGGGTTTTTGCCCTTCCTTTCGGAAAATCAAAATCGAATTTTACGACCGGCCCGTCTAATGACGGGTCGGGTTTGGCCACTGGGAAGGAATCTGGTTATGCAAAGGAAGTCGTCCCTTCTGGTTTCCCGAACTAAAAGCCGTATGACTTCATGCGTATGGCCAACAAGACAGCGGATGAAACCCTTCGTTGCCGCTCCTCATGGACAGGTTAAACCAAAGCCCCCAATCCGCCTTTGATAATGATATGACCTTTGCCAAACGATCAACTGGCGAAAAAATCAAACTTAAACAGGTTCTGGTGCGCCTCTTGGCAAAAAGGCATAGAAAATGCCAATGGACGTATAACGATGGCTGAAAGATATTGACGCTGTATCCGATAAGGACTCGAAATATCCCAGTCCCGCCCCCGCGAAAATGCCTCGGCTTTAAACGCCATTTCGTCTTCAAAAATTGGAACCGATATCAAACTATGCTTTAAATAAAACAATGTTACCGCGTTGGATCTCCCGTTTTAATTATTCTAAATTCTTAGAAATTTTGGTGTAATGTTAAATAATTTTTCTTTTGTTTTAATACTTTAATTTTCTTCCAATCTGTTTACTAAATTACCAACATTGATATTTCTTTTTTTGGTGCTGTGGCGAATATTTTCATTTTTCAAACTTTATTTGAATTAATGGTTTTCAATTGCAAAAGACCACTTCAATTGGGATACCATTTTTTTTGTTTTAAATAACGTTCTTGTCATTTATTTTAATAATGTAAAAGGAGATAAATAGGTTTATAAGGGTTAATTTTTCATTAATTGAAAATGCCTCATAAAATTTCCTTTATAAGGTTTGGGTTTTTAGAAAAGTTTTTTAATGTCCTGCTTTTTATTTAATGTTGGTAAATTGAGGCGGTTTTTTGTTGCTTCATTTCAGGCTATTTGACACGCACGGGGCACTCAATGGTTACCCGAATTTGGGTTGGTGTTTTTTACCAGCTCTCGTTTTTATTCAAATTATTTTAAATCCGGAGTTTCCCCAAAAGCAACGAAATGTTTGAACAATTGTTGGCTTTTAGCTGTTGGTGTCTTGGGTTATATTATGGATGAAAAAATAAATGTTGGGAAATTAAAATTGTTAGACTTTTCTCGAATTTGGTAAAAGGCCAACTTTTCCCCATTGGAATTTTTTGCTTGCCTGAAGTTAGGAATCTATTTTCCTTTTTTACGTGTTTCCAGCAACAATAAACGATAATTTATGGGGTGCGCTCTCAGGTATGCTTATAGCCTGTGCCATTGGTTTCCTGCTTTACAAAGGTAGCATTCCTTTTTGCGTTTTTCTTCCGCTGGACTGGAGTTCTTATTATTTTTGTGGCAGCAGGCCTTGCTGCAAGTTCGCTTGATAAACTGCATGGAGCTGGGATCTGGAACCATCTACAAGACATTGCTTTTAACATTGAGCCAATCCTTTCCAAGGAAAGCGCTTTAGGTGTTTTTTTGACAGGGTTCTTTGGTTATAATTCTGCCCCAACTATTGGTGAAGTGTTGATCTATTTTCTTTTTTGGTGATTCTTGGTTTTTATGTTTTGAAAGTAAACCACCAGGGGTGCTGAAACTAACAATAAAGTCAATTTGGTGTTCTACATAAAGCACCAAAAAAAAATATTTTATTATAAAAGAAGTTTCCGGGCATCCCTTCAAATAAAACCCTATGGTGATTGCTTTGGTCCTCATGTGTTTTGGCGTTCGGCTGGAACATTGTTTGGGTAAGCAGCAATCACACAGATGATCGTTTAAAGATTCATTCGGTTAAGTGGGCAGCATAGTGTGATCCAATTTGCCTACCCTGGCAAGCGTTTTTTTGAAAAATAAGTCAGATCTGCGGTTAATGGGAAATTTTATCAGGCGTTATGGTCCCGGACGTGGTTTTAAACCTGGATTTAAATCCTTTTCTGCCCTTCCCAGGTGAATATAAGTTACCTGCGGTTTCCCAATCCCGGCAAACTAATTGTCCGGAAGCGAGGTGGAAAGATGCCGTAACGCCAAACCGGGAAATCGGGAATTTCTAAAACCATTATCTGAATATCGCGTCTATCTCATTTTGGAAGCAAACGATGTCCTGCGCTGCAATCCAAAAAGCAATTGATGCCGATGTTGATGCGCCAAAAAGCGCGATGCCCGTATTCACTATAAAACGATCCATTCTCGGGGCGTTTTCGATCTTGGAAAGTAACCCCCCAAAATATCTTAATCGCGGGGAATGACACAGCTTTTGTTGGCTTACCGTATTGAATTGGGCTTTGGGCCAAAATTCAACCGTCGGTCTTACCATTTATGCCGATTTAGGCTGCGGCTAATGACCTTTCCCAGCGCAAAAGAACAATGGTTACCAGTTGAAATGTAACAAGTGTGAAAATATCCCCAAAAAAGCTTATTGATATGCGCGGTGATCATGGTGTTTCTTGGGCTGGGTGAACAACCGAAATGGCAGCTTGATGGTAAAAGACCCTCCTCATCTGAAGTTCCTTCCACCCCTGCAAACAGACATCAATCAAAATCTTGATGCTTTAAGCACAATTTTCAAAGATGGTGTAAATGAAAGTGGTGAACTTGCAGCAGATAAAAAGCAAGTTCTTTTAGCTGATTTAAAAAAGCTTTCGGAGCAGTTAGCACAGCTACAAGCAAAATTAGGGTTTTATGCGTGACTAACCCCTTAAATGTGGCTTTTGCCCAATATAAAAACCACCCAATGCGCAAGCAACAAAGAACCACTGTGAAATGAAGAGATTGGGTGATGGATAAAATCTATCACTTGATCCAATGGAGTAGAAGATAATGACCAAAAGTGGATCAAGCCCTTTTAATCGTCGTTCGTTTTTAAAAACCCCTCTCCGGCTTAGTCCCACCTTGGTGCGGCAATGAGGCTTTTAAATAATGAAAGCCGCGCATTTGGCGCGTGGGCGGACGCCCAACGGCTGATAATTTATCAGATTTGTCGCTTTTATGGCGAACATCAGGCGGGTATCCCGCGACCGGCGGTCTTGTGGCCACTAAATGTTGTTGTCACCAAAAACCCGGAAATTAAATTTGTTTCCCGTCACCGACCTTCCGCAACCAAGGGTGGTAGCTATCCAGGCGGTGATAAATTACCCCAGATTCTGGTATTTTGGGAAAATCCACCTAATATTTCCCGATTACGGTTGCGCTCCAATTCGCTCTTTGAAAAATTTATTGGCTAAGGCTCATAAGCCTGCGACACAAATGAAGCTTTCAAATTGATGCTTTGGTTGCAAGCCCTGTCATGGGAATATTTCAAACAAATTTGTGCCAATGATTTATACGGTTTTGCATTGGCGACATTAACAAAACATCAAACTATTGGTCGAAATGGATGCAAAGAGGCAGTGCCCTTTTACCATTCCAAATGGTGAATAAAATGCTCAAAATGAACTTCCCCGATGGTTCCCCAATTACCAATGATGCGCGTTGTGGATCTTTTTGGGGTAAGCAGCCGAAAAATAACCGGAATGGGGTGGGTCCTATCAAACTGGCGCATTATTAAATTTCTTGGGCGCTGGGATCTCTCCTTGCAGGACAACCATTTTGGTCGCAAGCGTGATAGTGGCGCGCCGATGGATGGCAAGGGATCGATGTTCCGAAAAGGATCTGATGGCAAATAACATTGCTCAATCCCTATTCCCTTTAACCCGGAACCGGACTGGAAAAACATCAAATTTTGCGGCGCCCTTTCAATTATTCCAATGGGGTAACCAAATCTGGCCAATTAGATCAACCTTTTTTATTTTATCAAGCCCTTATGGTTTATCCGAGGGCCAACGATGGTGAACCATTGGAAGAATATTTGAAGCCAGAAGGTGGCGGGTATTTCTTCACTCTGCCTGGTGTTCAAAATGGTGCAGATTGGTTAGGCCGTTCACTTATGGAAGCGGTCAAAGCCAGTTAATAAATCAAGATGAATGGAAAAGGTAGCTGCTTTAATGGCATGGTTTTCTTGATTACTGGGTTAAACAACTTTCCCATTCATGCTCAAAGTTTTCGATCCAATTTAAAATTGGTATCATCATAAATACAAATGATGATTGATTTTTTAGCTGATATGCTGGGATATCTCATCAATGTATGAAAGGTGGTAGATTATAGTAAATCGCCACCGTTTTCGTTGAACAGCTATAGAAAAGGAAATAGCGATGTTTTTGAAAGCACTTGATGAAAAATGGCAAAAGGCTGTAGCAATTGCTGGTCTTATGTCATTGATGACACCTGCTTTTGGGGCAAATGAGCCAGAGCTTGATCTTGTTGCGCCGATTGCCGAATATAAGATTTATGTTGGAAAAGGTTATGCTTTTGGACCCGAAAAAATTTACCGCAGCATTAAGGCTGGCAAAAGGAAGCTAAAAGCGCTTTCCAACCGCATCAGCTTATTTGAACCTTGCTGAACTCTTTGCTGATCTTGATAAATCAATCGATGCCCGTGCTGATGATTTTGAAAAAAGAAAAAGATCAAATTTCACGGGGCCACCGCTTGAATATTCTTTGTGGGACACCAAAACCAACGATATCAAAGGCACCTGACAAGCCGGACGTTAAGACGCAACCGCATTTCTGATCTTGCTTTCCCACCAGAAACCGTTGTTGGCGGCGCTTTGGCTGATGGAAAAAGTTGCGACAAGATTTCAGGGAAGACCTTATAACACGGACCTTTGGGTTCCGTGTTTGGGATGGTTCACGGTTTTCATCTTTTCAAAGGTTTCCTTGGCAAGGATGTCAGCTTTCTACAAAGTTCTGAAACTTTGATGTTGTGAAATTCTCGCAAATATAAAGAGGTGAGGCTATTAAAGCTAAAGCTTACCGGGTGATCCTGCTTCACCTTAAACCTCTTCGAAGATCTTTCGAACTTCGCGGCAACGTCTTGAATAGGCTTGACAATTAGCGATAATTCCTTTAAATAAAGGATTTAATCAAAGATGTTGCCTTTTATAGGGAACATTTTGCCTTGAAATGAAATAGTACAATAAACAAAGCAAAACTCTATGAGCAGGAAATGAATATGGTTATCTTTTTTATACCTTAATGGTTTACCCTTCAAAAGTCAAATAAAGTGCAAAAGACAAAAAACCGGTCAAAACATCTTGTTTAAACCAAGTCTGCGAAAGACTGGTTTTGTGGTTAAAACAAAAATAACCGAATTATCGCGCAGTAAATAACTTTAAAATATGAATAATAAGACCTTTGGAATTTTGAAAATTTTCATTGTAATTTTTTCGCTATCATGAGGGCAAAAAAAGAATATAAAACCAAAGGAATCCAATAAAATTAAGCGGTTTTATCGTGCATCGATCTTCAAACATAGTGATCATTTTGCCGATAATTACAAATAAAGCCGAACGCAAAACAAAAAACCGCAAAATAAAGCTTAAAATCAACAATTTTGATTGAACCTCAGACTGGCATTTTAGTAAAATCTGAACAAAGTATTCGCACCATAATACAAAAGCCAATTCTGAAATTCATCACTTCGCCTACATGTTAAAGCTTGGCGTGCAAATATAAGTATATTAATCAATGTAAAAATATAAAGCATGATTTTTCACTTTTATAAAATAAGCCATAATCGATATCTTATATGCATATATATAATAATTTCGGCTATGTCTTCATGCTTTAAAATAAAAGCCTATGGTTATACAAAGAACTAATAGGAATTAATTATTTACTTTGTTAAATTGGTTTTCCACCACTTTTGCATCGAAAAAACCGTTTTATACCAAGTTTCAATTTAAAATCCCAAGGTACTTTATAATCAAGGGGCAACCGCAGCCGTATCCGCCATAAAATACGCCCAGGCTTAGAGCAAAAACAACCGGATTAATTTTACGCTCTCGTCTTCCGCCACCTCGGACCAATTAACTCCAAGGGCCGCGTGATAATTTTATTATCGGTGGAAGTTGTCACCTTCTCGCTTCATCCAAAAATTAAATAAGCGCTTTTCCAATTAGTAAAAGCCGTTCTAAACAAAGGTTCTAAACAAGATGGCATAAGGATCCAATTGCTCGGCTGCTTGATTATTGCTTGCATACGTTTCAAGATTGAGGCGCGTGACTGCTATGCTGGGTTAAAACAGGCTGCAGCGTACTCGCCCCATCTCACCCTTTTGCACCATGTAATCAAGACGCGCATGTTTTAGTGGAGCAAAATAATAAATCGATCAACGGGCTTTGGTTGCGGTCTTTCAATAGCTAATTCCAGTACAACCGTTTTTTTAGAAACATCAATAATTTTTGCACGCCATTCACCTTCTCGACCATTAAAAGCAAACCTCCTACCCTAGGTCATTCTTAAACATGGACGAATATTGGGTTTGATCCTTACCTAAAGCAAAACCACCGTGGAGATAAAGAATCATTTGAAAAGGCTGGATCAACGAAAAGTCGTTGCATTTGTAATTTGCGCATTTTATTGAATATACCGCCGGGTTTTGGTCAAAGCCTGTTATATTATGTCAACAATAAGACAAGCGTTGCAGTAAGGACACAGCTTGGTAAAAACCCATATTCCATTAGCAATTAGGTAATAATTTTGATGACTAATGATTGTCGCAACAAAACTTCACGCTAAAGAAGCTTCATGTAATTACTAACTGGTTTTGACCATTCAATTTCTTAACCATCTAATTTGAAAAGCAAGGGAATTTCGCTATGACCGTTAAAAAGGCAGCCTTTGTTACAGTCGCAATGCTGTTCACATTGATTATTATTTCAACTGTTAAGGCCAACAAGCTCTAGCCTCCAAATGATACAGCTTTTGATGGATATGGTATTTCTTTTCAACAATAATTTTTCGCACTTGCTTTATAATTAAAGAAACTAAAAAATAAAGATTTAGTCTTTGTTTAATCCTTTGCTTAGATTACGCATTAACCTAGGGTCAGGACCTATTAATTTGAACGAAATGGTATGAGTAAATTTTAGACCCAAAGATTAAAGGTGAAGATCTGCCGAGAAATATGAATATTTTCAGAATCTTCGACAAAGTTATCCGAAAATTTACTTGTATCCTGGAAGGACACAAAACAGGGTAATCTACTGCGTCGTAAAGCTCAAATGGGTATACCACCCACTTTTCGCTCTCCTCCTTGTAGATTTGTGCTGTTTATTGTGCCATTTCATTTAAATTAATAGGTCCTGACCCTAGTCTTATGTATGAATCCGCTATACAAAGCTTTGATACGCACCTTGATCATTAGCAAAACACAAGCTTTCTTATATATCTATGCGGTTGTAATATTTTAAAAACTAAGTCTTTATGATTAACCACGATTAGGTTTGGTTTTTCGCCGGCACAAACACGGTTCGTCAGTCTTCCCATTCGTTAATTTTTCATTGCTGAATAATTTTCAAATAGCCTACTATGGGATCCGCACCCTCCCGATGTGTCAAATCTTAATGTATTTCGGTTCTAAATAATTTTCATAATGGTCAGCTGCTTAGAGCGCATTTCGATCGATTGATCAGTCGGCGCTCTATCCGATGTTTGACGCGTTTTGATCAAACCGCTTCACTTTTCGGAAAACGCTCTACAAATAAATCATCGCTAACAGGTTAACAAAATAAATGATTGCCAAATTTATAAATAATTGGGTATAAGATTCCAATTTTATAGACATGGATATTTCATTTTCACTGCAATTTTGGGCAGTTTTGCAATTTTATGCTTTTGCCAGTTTCACCTTTAGCACGCCCTTGTTTTTATCCGAAAGCGTTGCTTGCAGGGCGTTTACTCATATTTGCAGTGACTGCTTTTTAAGCGGTATGCTTGCTTGCTGATTTTGGGATATTTCCACATTTTATATTAATTTAATTGAGCCCTATCGCGCATATTTTTTTCTAGCGCTTTTAGCATTTGTTTTTTATTGCTTTATTTGTTTAACTGGACGCCTAACAAGAAACAATCTAAATGCAATAATACTATTTCTTACAGGTGCATTTTTAGGTATTATCTGCTTTATATTTTGTAGCTCCTTTCTTGTTATGTTTCGCTATCCTTGGGGCGTATTGGCGTAACATCCTATATTTTTGAAAATTTTGCCATAAGCATTGGCGGCGTTTTCTTAATTCTAACCTTGGTCTATTATTATCTCATCTTATTGCTTACCCTTGCGCCAATCCAAAACAGATTAAACGCAAAAGCCGCCTTTATTGACCCATTTTTTGCAGTGGGTTTTGCGGCCATTGGTTTTTGGCTGCTACCTTAAAATGCCCTTATTCATAAAAATAGTTTTTAGTTTCATCCCTGCCCGATAATATGTAAAAATACATTGTCTTTAACTATTAAAATCGGTTAGAGTTAAGCTAAAAGTAATTTTGTGCATTTTGCGCTTGCATAATAGCAATAGCTTATAAAACCAGTATATGTTTAACCATAGCCAGGCCTTTTGAAATGAACAAATTCAAAGATGTAAAAAGTCGTTCTCGCCTATTCGGGCGGTCTTGATACCTCAATCATCCTAAAATGGTTACAAACCGAATTGGGTGCAGAAGTTGTCACCTTTACCGCCGATCTTGGCCAAGGTGAAGAACTCGAACCAGCTCGCCGCAAAGCTGAAATGATGGGTATTAAAGAGATCTATGTTGAGGACTTACGCGAAGAATTTGTTCGTGATTTCGTTTTCCCAATGTTCCGCGCTAATGCCGTCTATGAAGGTGTTTATTTGCTTGGAACTTCGATTGCTCGTCCGCTTATTTCACAGCGCCTGATTGAAATTGCCCGCGATGGAGCCAATGCCGCGCCCACGGCGCAACTGGTAAAGTAATGATCAGGTGCGGTTTGAACTATCAGCCTACGCATAATCAGACATTAAATTATTGCTCCTTGGCGCGACTGGACTTTTAAAAGCCGTACAGTTTGATTAATTTGCTGAATCTCGATCAAATCCTGTCACTAAGGACAAACAAGGCGAAGCGCCATTTCTGTTGATGCTAATCTTTTGCATTCGTCATCAGAGGTGGTTTAGAAGATCCAGCTCAGCCAGCACCTGAATATGTGCATATGCGCACCGTTCACCTGAAGCCGCGCCAGATAAAGCCACCACTATTACCATCGGCTTTGAAAAGGGTTGTCAATTAGGTACGTCTTTCTCCTACGCTTTGGCAAAGCTCAACGATTATGGCCGCGAAAATGGTATTGGCAGGCTTGATCTTGTCGAGAACCGCTTTGTTGGCATGAAATCACGTGGTATTTATGAAACACCAGGCGGCACAATTCTTCTTACCGCCCACCGTGCAATTGAATCAATTACCTTGATCGTGGTGCCGCCCATCTTAAAGATGATTAATGCCACGTTATGCGAACTTATCTTTGGGCTTTCTACCGAGGCTAAAATGCTGCAGGCAGCAATTGACCTTAGTCAAGAGCACGTGGAAGGTGAAGTCACCTTGAAGCTTTATAAGGGCAATGTCATGGTGGAAGGCCGCAGCACAAGTCTCTTTACTAGACAAATTGGTAACTTTTGAAGATGACCAAGGCGCGTATGACCAAAAGATGCGCCGGCTTTGTGGTTGAATGCTTTACCTGCGCACCCTTGCCGCAACCAAAAAATAAGGCTTTTGACCATTATGTATATAGAAAGGCATTTTATCATTGAATAAAATGCCTTTTTATATAATGCGATTCAACGCGAAGTGCAACAGTGCTGAAATATGGATTCTCATTTTTTAACCGTGGAGTTTCATTCATATTATTCGCATTTGAGTTTGAAAGAAGAAATCCTCCAACTTCGTGCTTGTAGACATTCCAAGAGACTTCATAGCTCGCCATCTTGGACGTAATCGTTCGACCATCGCGGAGCTTTTCGTGAACGCCGTGCTGGCGGTTATTCTGTTTTGTCGCAGGTCGTTATCTGCAAAGACGTCAGCGTCGGCGAGGCTTGAAAAGCATAAGTCGCTAAAGCTATGTTGTTAATCTCTGATTGAGGCGGTCGCCGAGGCAATCACTCTGGCTGAGCAAGGTAATGAAACAGGTATTGTAGCTTCTCCTTTGAGACGATTTATCGTTTTATCTACCGCGCCTCGCGAAGGCAGAGAAACTCCAAATATCTGGTTCGTCATCACCCCAAAGCAAAAAGCGTTGTGCGCGACCTCGTGATAATTAGAGCGCATTTCGATCGATTGAATCAGATCGGCGCTCCTTCCGTGTTTCACGCTTTTATCGAAGCCTTACCACTTTCGGAAAACGCTTAAAATCGTCGGTCCATTCCGACCGGCCCAAGTCGTCAATGACAGGTCTGAGTTTGCACTGGGAAGGAGATCTGGTCAATGCAAGCGAAGTCGTCCGCTTCTGGTTATCCGAACGTAAAAGCCGTAGACATTCATCATGCGTATGGAACAAGACAGCGGATGAAACCCTTCGTTGCATACCTCCTCAGACAGGTTAAACCCAAAGCCCGCCAATCCATGACCTTTGATAATGATATGACCTTTGCCAAACTGATCAACTGGCGAAAAGTTCAAACTCAACATGTTCTGCGATGCTTTGCCTCTTGCAAGGCGGTATAGAAAATGCCAATGGACGTATGAGCGCATTTCGATCTGATTGATCAGATCGGCGCTCTAATCCTGTTTCAGCGCGTTTTTTCCGAAAACCGCTTCACCTTTTCGGAAAACGTCTGACGATGGCTGCCAAGAAAGGCTGACCTGACGCTGTATCCGATGGACATCGAAGATATCGCGATCACAATGAACACAACGCCGGAAATGCCTCGGCTTTAAAACGCCATTTCAGTCCTTCCGAAAACCTTGGAACCGATATCAAACTATGCTTTAAATAAAACAATGTTGCACTTCGCGTTGAATCTACCACCATTTTTACGCAAAGATTTACAGTGAGGATCTATAAGATCTTCATCATGTAGAGTGCATCTTCACTATAAGTTAATAGCTTTTGCAAAGCACTTTCACCCGATTTCAAATCACTTGTTAAAAAGTGAATTATAACAGCCACCAGCGACATCGTATCATAGCCCAATGCCTTTGCTTGCTGGTATAGAATTTTTAAGCCTATTGAACCAACGCCGCCACTACGGGCATCGGGCAAAATAGCAATGTCATGCAAATATAGCGTATCTGCATCTTGTGGTAAGCCATCCAACAATTGATTGAGTGGCGGTATATTACCGGTTTTCCAAGGATGCGCTAAAATATAGCCGCTTGGAATATCATTCTTTTCGAGAATATAGCAGCTTTGTGATGCAAGCATCTGCTTTTGCGCCAAAACCGCTTCATCTTCTGGATAATCAGGATGACAAATGGGCGATCTCGCAGATAGCTGCGAGGTCGCTTTTATTCATAAAACGCCAATTAATCGACATTATGCCTCGATAGTGTTAAATTCCAACGGTTGAACACGCTTTATGCCTGCAACATTTTGCAATTCTTCGCGTACTGCCGCTGGAATTGGTGCATCAAGATAAAGCAACGCAATAGCATCACCACCTGGCTTATCACGACCAAGAGCGAAGTTTGCAATATTAACGCCATGCTACAAATCAAACCAATTGTACCAATATACCAGGTGTATCACCTATTGTGATATAAGCATATGGGCAAACTTCGGCATCAGGTTAATACCTTAATTTGATAAGCGTGCTTACCGTCAACAAAACATGTACCGGCGATTGAGCGGGTACGCTTTGAAGTACGAACAGTTAACAATATAACCGTCAAAATACAGATTTATCACGCAATTTCTGAAACAATAATGCCCCGCTCTTTCACCACGACAGGCGCAGAAACCATGTTAATGTCGGCCATTTGTGGACGTACAAGACCAGATAATGCGCGCTAATTAAAGCACGCGTATTCTGGTTGCGGTGGACCATCAAAAGAATTTCAACTTGAATAGTCTTCTTCAGTGTGATTGACCAACATAGTGCCAAGCACTTCAGCAAGCTTACAAATGGCTTCAACGCGGTGCTTCTTCAGCAGTAATGCTGGCATATTGATAGCATTGCTCACGGCGCCTTTAACAAGGTAATCTGCCATTTGCTTGGCCACTTGAATGGCAACATTTTCCTGCGCTTCAGAGGTTGATGCACCAAGATGCGGCGTGCAAACTGTGTTGGTTAAAGCAAAAAGCGGATTATCAGCTGCACGGTGGCTCTTGCTCAAACACGTCAATACCAGCGCCACAACATGGCCAGATTTAACGCTTCAACCAAATCTTTTCAACAACCAAACCACCACGAGCACAGTTAATAATGCGCACACCTTTTTTCATTTTAGCAATGGCTTCCGCATCAATAATATTGCGGGTTTTATCGGTAAGTGGAGTATGCAAAGTGATGAAATCAGCGCGGCGTAGCAATCATCTAGCTCAACCTTTCAACGCCTAATTCTTCCGCACGCGTTTCAGAAAGAAACGGATCAAAAGCAACAACATGCATTTTAAGATAATCCGCGAGTGCTTCAATGGCTCCAATATTACCACAACCAATAATACCAAGGGTTTTACCGAGTGACCTCAACACCCATGAAGCGGTTTTTCCCATTTGCCGCACGAGTTGAAGCATCGGCCTCCTTCCGCGCCCAGCAAAACAAGGCAATAGCTTCAATGATGAATTCCAAAAGGGTATTCATTACAATAATACCACGGCGGAGCGCTGGAATCAACATTATCAACCCAATACCGCACGGCAACAACTTTGGGTTGGCGCTCAATCTTGGGTTACTGGTTGCCGAACGAATGGCAGCCCATCATATTGGAATTTCAAATTGGTCTTTTCTTACGGATCAGGGCAAATAATCAACCTCAACGCCACGATCTTTAAAAGAACTGGTTGGAGAAAGTTATCAGATACTAATAACGAGGTGCCATTATGGCTCCATAATTGTCAAAATACTGCAAAAAGATAAATTATAAACGCTTTACCACCATCCATTTTATAATTAATGTTTTTCAAATTTGGTCAATCGCAAGAAAATAAAAACGTGCTTACAAACAATGCAAAGCAAACCAAATTTAAAGGAATTTAAAGATGAAATATGTTTTTAATAAATTGCTAAGTTGGTCTAAAGAAATTACGCTACTAAGGCACCTTTCCGCAAAGGCCCAATCACCCTTCGTTAAGCGGCAACCATTCCTTACCGGAAATCGGCCCGAGCCACCCGACTTGTATAAAGCTTCAAGGGTTTACAATAAGCTGGATCATCCACTAACTTTTGATATCTTCATCAATAATGTTCACACAATTTGAACGTTTGTTGGATCAACACAAGATTTCCAAGCCATGATGATTCTTCAACGAAAGCATTAAGAACAGCAAAATTATTGTCGGCGCGTTGACGAAGCCTTCACCACCAAGAGATTTTGCCCATTTTGGCGCTCAAGATAATCCTCAATGCAAGCATTGAAGGTGTATAATGGTTTCGCCTTGATACCTTCAATAACTTGCCCCTTTGGTCATGCGGAAATTTTGGCAATGGCCATTTGGCAAAAGCTCCAAGCGCTCTTGCGCGTGGGCTGGAATAAGAATACCATGGGCACCCTCACCGCCAAGTACTTTGCCGAAAAGTAAACATCGAGTTGTAAACAGATTTGCGCAAGAGCCAGATGTTGCATCGCAAATGGTTAACCTTCGATTATCTGGAATAAGCCGACTTAGGAACAGTACACCGATGTACCATTCCATGTAAACAACGTCAGATTAAAGTCAACGGAAAATCGCAATTCGCATAGGAGCATCAAAAAGACACTTTAAGCTTCAATTGCTTGACTACGTCAGTGAAATTAGCGCCAAGCTTTCCCAAGTCAACATGTCAACACCCGTGCCAAGCCAGCCAAAGCCATTTCAACGCACCAGTATCCGATCGGGTACAATACCAATACGATAATCTGCGGAACTTCAAAATTTCACGGGTGAGATCAATGGCTTCTGCCAATTTGGCCTTGCCAATTTTTGCGCGGTGAGAGCGACCTAAAGCCGCATCATTCAACGCTTGGGTTGTCCAACCTGGACGCTTGGCACAAGGACCAGAAGAAAAATTTGGATTATTCGGGCGGCAGCCTGGCTCATTAATTATCATTTTATTCTATCCTCTCAGATAGCTCGCCTCTCGTGGGAGAGGTGGCCTTAACCTTTTTCAACTTTAATTAAAAAGCAACCAGATTTTTATAAATCAATTTATTTTATTTTTATTTTTTTTCAACAAAATACGATGTTTTATCATTTTTTAGATATATATTATTTATTATAATATAGTGAAGTTCTAGCTTATGTTTTAACCACTCTAGAGTTCATATTGAGGGAAACTGCTGGCAATATGGTTCTCGTTTAAACAACTTAGGTGTGCTTATGTCATTCTTTGCATTTTGAGTTTTGAGGAAAGAGAAAACTTTCCTTCGTTCAAATGGTCATTCAGCAATTTATTGCCCGTCATCTTAGGCGTAATCGCTCAACCATCAGCCGTGAACTTCGCGTGGTCGCTTACGCTCGGTGCTACTCCCCCAACTATCCCATATCGCTATATGCAAAGCGCAGCGTCTGGCCAAACGAAAGATGAAGAAGCTAACTTTTTGTCGCGCGTCTTATGAAGGTTGGTCGCCTGAAACAACCGTGGTTGGCTGAAAACAAGAGACCGCATTACCGCCTTTTCCTTTGAAACAATCATGTTTTATCTACCGCGCCTCCAAAGGGGACAAACTCTGGAAATTCTGGTTCGTCATCACCATAAGCGCAAAAGCGTTGTGCGCGAGCCTCCACTGATAGGATTGACGCATTTCGATCGATTGAATCAGATCGGCGCTCTAATCCATTTTTACGCGTTTTGTCCGGAAACCGCTACCTTTTCGGAAAACGTCTGGACGATGGCTGCCAAGAAAGACGTTGACGCTGTATCCGATAAGGACATCGAAAGATATCGATCACAATGAACACAACGCGCAAAATGCCTCGGCTTTAAAACGCCATTAGTCCTCTGAAAAACCTTGACCGATATCAAACTATGCTTTAAATAAAACAATTTGCACTTGCGTGTAATCTACCTCGTTTTTTCTATCAAAACGTTTAGAGCTTATATTTATAAACTATAGAATGGACTATCTTGGCATTAGCTTTATCTCATATATATTCTTTAAGGAGAAAAAGCTGTTCTACAATTCATCCAAAACAGGCTGCCCTGTCGCTAAAAGCTTTGCATTGCTTGAACAAAAATATTTAATTTACCGCTATGAACCCCAAGTGATCCTAGTCAGGGCAAATGGTGAACGTGCTAATGGAGAATAATTTCCGCAAATATTTGTGGCGACATCCATGTCGGTGGTTGCGACGATCTATTCGCGTTAGACGAAGCTGGTAAGCTTGACGAAATTTTACAGTCACATAAAAAAGGGAATTAACAAATGATTCGCTTTAATCTTCACTGTGACGGTGGCCACCATTTTGATGCTTGGTTTCGCTCCAATGATGATTTTGACCTGCAATATGCTAAAGGTTTGGTTTCATGCCCGCAATGCGAATCAATAAAAATTGCTAAAGATCTTATGGCACCAGCCATTTCAACTTCACGTAAAAAAGGAAAAATGGTGGGCAACCCACTGTCTTCTCAAGAGCGTGATTTTATAGCGCAATGGCGCAAATTATTGGAGAAAATTCGTGAGGAAGGTGACTATGTCGGCGGGAATTTGCCGAGGAAGCGAAAGATTCACTATGGGTGAGCTATAGAACGCACGATTTATGGCGGGCCGATGGCGATGAAGTAAAATCACTCCGTCGAGGTATGAATTGTTACCGTTACCAATCTTGCTGAAAAAGAATAGTTTTCGCAAAATATACGGCGCATATATTTTGATATTATCACAAAGCTGTAAATAATGTTTGTAATGTTCTATGGGAGGACAGCATGAGGAAACAATAGGTATTATTCCGCTTCGGCAATGGTGGTATGCCCCATACATGTCCTTGCAGAATATGTTGCTTCTGACCTTTTCACAAGAAAGGCGAAGCAGCCATTGCCATCAGGCAATCTAGTTCGACAAGCTGCCGGTAAATTATCCGAACAATAAAGGCAGGGCACTATCTTTCATTAAAGTGCTGAATAAAAAAGGCAATTAGGATATCTGACCTCTATTGAAACAGCGTTGAAAATGAAAGACGAAACAAGAATTTTTTATGAACTGTCAATTTCTAGAAGGTTTTCAAAAGTGTGAAGGGTTTCGGAAAACACTCTAAATCTTGGACACATAAGCGGTGTGATATCGGGACCTTTGCGGTACATAGTGTCAACAGGTTGCCAGCGGAAGCGCTTCAAAGGACTTTCCGCCTTACTCGAGGGGTAAATCATTTCTAATTGGCGCGAAACGGTCTTTGGTCTTGATCAACGGGCTTTGGTGGAAGAAAATCGCATTCTTGAAGGGCGTAGTCCTTTGCCAATAGCGGTATTATCGACAGCCAATCGGTGAAAACGGACTGAAGGCGGTCCGCGTGGTTATGATGCTGGAAAGAAAGTCAAGGGACAAAGCGCTATATTCTGACACACAGCAGGTAATTTGCTGACAGCTATTGTGCCATCTGATATTCAAGACCGCGACGGTGCTGGGCGTTTTCCGAAAAGTGTGAAGCGGTTTGGAAAACGCTCCTATGTTGTCGCGCGTCTTTATGAAGGTTGGTCGCCTGAAACAATCAGTGGTTGGCTGAAACAAAACAACGAGACCGGCATTACCGCCTTTCCTTGAAACACATCGTTTTATCTACCGCGCCTCGCAAAAGGGGACAAACTTGAAATATCTGGTTCGTCATCACCATAAGCGCAAAAGCGTTGTGCGCGAGCCTCCGTGATAGGATTAGGCGCATTTCGATCTGATTGAATCAGATCGGCGCTCTAATCCATTGTTTTACGGTTTTTATCCGAAAACCGCTTCCACTTTTCGGAAAACGCTTCAAAATCGATCAGTCCATTCACGACCGCCCCAAGTCGTCAATGACAGGTCTGAGTTTGGCCATGGGAAGAATCTGGTCATATAGCAAGTCGTCGCTTCTGGTTATCCATGAACGTAAAAGCCGTATGACATTCATCATGCGTATGGCCAACAAGACAGCGGATGAAACCCTTCGTTGCATACGCTCCATCATGGACAGGTTAAACCCAAAAGCCCGCCAATCCATGACCTTTGATAATGATATGACCTTTGCCAAACATGATCAACTGGCGAAAAAGTTTAAACTTCAAACACACGTTCTGCGATGCTTATGCCTCTTGGCAAAAAGGCGGTATAGAAAATGCCAATGGACGTATAGACGATGGCTGCCAGAAAGACTGACCTTGACGCTGTATCCGATAAGGACATCGAAGATATCCATGACATAGAACACAACGCCGCGAAAATGCCTCGGCTTTAAAACGCCATTTCAGTCCTTCATGCAAAAACCTTGGAACCGATATCAAACATGCTTTAAATAAAACAATGTTGCACTGCGTGTGAATCTACCCACTCTTGCTTCGTCTGAAACATGGATGTTCATCGCTTCAATCCGAAGAATGACCCGAGCTATCGCGCGGCATATACAAAAAATAATCAAATAATTATGCGTCAGACTTTAAGATTAAACCGACTTAATTAGGCAAGACCCATAAATTATAATAACAGGTCATGCTGTAATATCAATTTCTAACATTTTACAAACGAAAAGGGCCAAACGCAATGTTTGCCCCCAATCTTACACTTATAAAAAGCGTCTATAATCAATCAGCTAAAACTGCGCGGATGCGATCAATATATTTATGGCCAAAGCTAAGGTTATTTTCTGAAACCGATTGGCTTTCATCAAAGAATTGTTCTTCACCTTGAGCAGATGCTGCAGATAATGCTGCTGACAGCGCCATAGAGCCCACAACATAATCATGGGCAGAGATAGAATATTTGCGTAACAGCACCATTAGTTCCGGGCGACCGCTAATGGCCTGCGTCATACCGCTAATAGATGTATCATCATCGCCTGTACCAGGTGGATTTGATTCAAGCGGCAATGCGTGAAATTCCGCACGCACTTTTTCCATCCTGTTTAAAAAATCTTCGTTAATGGATAGGTCGCAACTTCTTTAGCATTTTCTTCGCGAGTGAGTGCAAATGACGTATCATCACCTTTTGGCGCATTTTGGGCAAAACCAAATGTCGGCACTATGAGTAAACCTAAAATAGCCAGAATGCCTCTTTTTATTTTCATTTAAAATTGTCCTTTAACCTACGAATTTGTGTAAATACTGTAATATCATCAGCCTGTCGAGATTGAGATTACCGAATTCACTGTCATCAGCGCAAAGATGGGTTGGTTCCTTTCTTGACCTTGTGGCTGGTAATGTTGGCAAATTCTGGGCTCGCAGCGTTCAACAGATCATGCGTTGCTGGGCATGATTCCTCCATCAATCGACAAAGGAGCGACCATTTGCTTACGTATATTCATGGCCGCAATAATGAGCGTTTCATCTGGTATGTGCTAATTTTGGGTGTCATGCACGGCTGAGATCCCTCAAATAAACGACCGCGGCCGAAAAAATGCTGTCGCCGTGGAAAATAATTGGTCCGATGGCAAATAATAGGAGAGTGCACCACTGGTGTGACCAGGCGTCGATAGCGGCAAACGCGGCTGTTGCCAAAGCTAAAATTATCCCCCTCGCTAAATGCCTTATCTAGCCCGCCAATTTGCAACTGCTCGGCGTTAGGGCCAATAACCAATGCACCCGTTGCCGCCTTTAATTTTTCAATTCCGACAATGTGATCACTGTGGTGATGCGTAATAAATATATATCAAGGTGTCCAATTCTTTTTTGTAATACCGTCAAAATAGTATTAGCATCGGCACAATCGCTGCGGTTTTGCGCTTCTTTCCTCATGCAAAATAACGCCAAAATTATCGCTATGACACATAAATTGCTCAATTTGCATATTTGCTCCATTTGTTATCGTGCTAAGGTTTCATGCTGACGCACAAAGTTAGTGCTAATTTTATTATTTGGTGATTGGTAAGGATAGCCCACAAGCGGTATTCGTTACCAATTTTAGTATCAAATGGCGATTCACGCGAAGTGCAACAGTGCTGAGCAATATGGTATTGCTCATTTGTTAACCGTGGAGTGTTGCCATGTCATTATTCGCATTTGAGTTTTGAAGAGAAAAATACCAACCGTGCTTGTGGACATTCACAAGACTTCCAAGCTCGCCATCTTGGACGTAACCGTTCGACCATCGCCGCGAGCTTTCGCGCAACCGCTTGCTCTGGCGGTTTTCTGCTCTTTGTCGCATGGTCGTTATCTGCAAGACGTCAGCGTCAGGCGGGCTTAAAGAATGAAGTCGCTAAAGCTATGTTGTTAATCGTCGTTGAGGGCTGGTCGCCCGGGCAATCACTGGCTGGCGAACAAGGTAACGAAAATTTGGTAGCTTCTCCTTTGGAGACGATTTTCGTTTTATCTCCGCGCCTCGCAGAGGCAAACTCTGGAAATATCTGGTTCGTCATCACCAAGCGCAAAAAGCGTTGGCGCGAGCCTCCGTGATGGGATTAGAGCGCATTTCGATCTGATTGAATCAGATCGGCGCTCCTAATCCATTCTGCGCGTTTTATCCAAACCCACCTTTCGGAAAACGCTCTGCGATGGCCGAAAGGGCGACCTTGACGCTTGTATCCGATAAGAAATCGAAGATATCATGATCACAATGAACACAACGCCCGACCTCGGCTTTAAACGCCATTTCAGTCCTTCAGAAAACCTTGGAACCGATATCAAACTATGCTTTAAATAAAACAATGTTGCCACTTCGCGTTGGATCTACCGCTCAAAACTTTTTCTAATGTTGTATACCAGAATTCGGTTTGCATTTATTTTTGAATAACAGTTTGCTCATAAAAACATTGCTTGATAATAAAGATGTCGATAACAACGCGAGAACGATAGCGGATTTTTTCATGATCTTTTCCTGCAAAGGCATTTCGTAACAATTGAAAAGAAAATCTTGAATATTTTTTCAGATAATACCTTAATAGTCCGTGCTGAGTAAAAGGGCAGCGTTACAATGAGATGAAACTTGCATTACAGTTTGGTTGAATGTACATGTATGAAAGTTAGGTATAGCGAATATTCGACAATATGATTTTACATCAGCCTAAATCGCCATAACTTTGCCGTGAGATTCAATAAGGAAATAGATAAGCTTAAGGCCTTGGATATTTCCTTTGAAATAATACCGACACCTTTTGCAAACGATGACAGCCTTAAAAATACAGCCTCTTCTGTATGCCACCGATTAAAGCGCTTTTTGGGCTTTTGGCAGGATTGCTATTGCCTTCATTTCGCTTTATGCCTTTTGGCATCTTGCTTCATCAACCCGCGTCATGAAACGTGGAATGCGTTGCATAATATGATAGCAAAAATATTACTTGCCATTTTCTTTTATGATTATAGCTGTGGCATTGCCCGGCGGGATTGCGGTTCATATTATTGCACCTTCTAAAATCCCTCTACCGCTTGCAGCCGTTACCAGTGCAGCAGGCTATGCCGTATCCAATGCCCTTGGTTTTTCCTTTGTGACTGGCGGTGCCTTGCGCTATCGTCTTTTGCGGGAAAAAATCAATATCGCTGATGTTACTCGTATTACCAGCATGTCATGGATTTCCATGTGGCTAGCGCTCACGGTTATTTTAGCTTTTGCTTTAATCCTTGGCCCGATTGGTTTTCCCCACTTACTCGCCTTTATGTCGGGTTTAGAGCGCCCAATCGGCGTTTTATTGCTCATTGGCTCCCATTGTTATTTTGGCTGCGCAAAGGCCCACGTGTATTAAGAATAAAGTCGTTGTCGCTACCCTTGCCTGACGCAAAAAATGCCATTTTCCAAATGATTGCAGGACTGATTGATTTAATTGGCGCAGCCGCAACGCTTTATATTTTTATGCCAGCAGATTTAAATATAGGCCTTGCTGCTTTTACTGTCATTTATGCCTTGGCCGTGGTTATTGGTGTTTTTAGCCATTCCCAGGGTCTTGGTGCTTTTGGCAATTATTGTACTGCCTTGCATGAAGTGATGGCGATTTAGCCTTGTGCTTTATCGGCTTGTTTATACCGTACTACCATTAATCCTTGCAGCTTTTGGTGTTGCATTATGGGAAATAATACGCCAACGCAAAAAAATGACGAGTAAAGCTGCCTTGGTTGCAAGAATTATTGAGCCATTCATTCCGATATTATCAGCAGCCCTTACCTTTTTGGCAGGCGTTGTCATGCTTATTTCTGTGGTGACACCGGGGCGAAAAATAAGACTGGATGTTTTGTCCGATATATTGCCGATGATTTTTATTGGGACGTCAAATCCGCCGCAAGTCTTGTCGCGATTATCTTGCTTATTGTTTCTTGGTCTTGCCAAACGTCTTGCCAATGCTTGTTGGTTACCATTGCCTTTAGGCTGCTGGTGCAGTATTTTGTTAACCAAGGGTTTGGATTTTGAAGAAGCGCTTATCCTTTGCGTATTTGCTTGGCTTTTATGGCAATTTCGCCATTCCTTTTATCGCCGCCCATTAGATAGTAGTTTTTCAATTAGCTGGGGTTGGCTTACCAGTGTTATTACCTGCATAGGTGCGGCGCTTTGGCTTCTTTTTGTTTATCGCCATGTTGAATATTCCAATAACCTATGGTGGGATTTCGCATGGAACGCCAATGCACCTCGTTTTCTGCGCGCTAGTCTTGTGATTTTGGCTGGCATTTTTATTATTGCCTTTTATAATATTATTCATCGATCATCGCAAAGACCAATCATCATAATTATCAAATTCCTGATATTTACCCTCACTTGTTCAATTATCGCCAATGTCTGATACAGCTTTGGCGTTATTAGGTGATAAACAGTTTTTATTATCTGATAATCAAGATGGTTTTATGTTATGACCGCTCAGGCGGCAGCCTCTCTTTGTGAACCAGTTAAGTAATGGAGATACATTAAAATCCTTGCTTGGTTTTCTAAAAAGCTGACGGCGCTGCGCTTCGCACCGTTTTTTATAGTGTTGGTGTTGAAAATCTACCGCTCTATCTTGATATGGCAGTGTTTAAACGGTGAAACGGCGCGCGGCCGAAACTTCACCTGAGGGGCAAAGCGGCAACCTTTCCGCTATGCTTATCGTAAAGCCGAGCGTGATGGATTAAAATTTGAAATTATTCCGGCAAAAGATGTAAATCTTCATTTAGATGAATTGCGCGATGTTTCGAATAGTTGGCTTGCCAAAAAGTCAGGGGCAGAAAAACATTTTTCTATTGGTAATTTCAATGATGAATTTTTATGCCGTTTTGATGTTGCGGTAATGAAAAAGAACGATAAAATTGTGGCTTTTGCTAATATTTGGCAAAGTGCTCATACAAATGAAATTACCATTGATATGATGCGCTATTATGCTAATATTTCCAATATATTAATGGAAGGCTTTCAATTTGTTTTTGGCAAAGAAGGCTTTGGTTTAATCTTGGGGCCGCTCCCTTATCTGGTCTTTCAACCAATCGTCTAGCCTCGCGCTGGCAGCGCATTGGATCATTTATTTATAATCGTGGCCGTGATCTATATCATTTTGACGGTTTAAAATCATTCAAGGATAAGTTCGATCCTGTTTGGACACCTTATTATCTTATTTGCCCTGGCGGTCTTGATAGCAAAGTTCTTTTGATGTAAACTTGATTAATGCAACCATGGATTCATACGTAAGCCATAGAAAAAAATATTCATGTCATTGATGATTATGTGGTTGCCTTGGTAGCGGGCGCAGCCATTTATGGCTTTATGCATCAGGGTAAAATCATGCGTCTTTTAGCAGGTTGGAAAGGTGATAACGCCCCGATTGCTTTTGCAGAAGGCGAAAGACTGCAAAATATACCAGTTTTTATACCAAAAGGTGATCCTCCGCTTTTCATTTTTGTTACAGATAAGGGGACAGTTCAGCCAATGAGCAAACTTACAATCTTTGCTTGAACATAATTTAATTGTTGCCAATGTACGCTTTGATGCATGGCGCAAAGCTTTAGATGCTGAAGATGGCGAATGCATCTATTTGGTGTCCGATCTTGAAGCTCTAGCCAAAGATGTGGCGCGGCGTTTGGATCTTGAACAATATTTTTCCCGTGATTTTGGTTTAGGCGAATGGGCCAACAGCCGCAGCTTCGGACTCCCTTAAATACTCTTGTTGGTGCGGTAGCTTGGCAAAAGTAGTGGTTCCCCCCGTCTTCCTCATGTCTGAAAATTCCCCCAAAACTATGACTGGCCCGGGCAATGTTTCCATTCCTTTCCAACGGTGATTTCGAATAAAAGCCCTATCATAATAATCCGATTAAATTTGGGAAAGCGGTGTGAGCCGGGCGCCATTCGTAGTGATACCCAGCGCATAAAACAACTGCCGAACAGGCCTTTTTGCAATTGGATAATGGCGACAAGATTACCGGTAGTTGACACCGTCGAAAACAACACCCAAAACTTTCTGGTGTGGCGGTTTGGCGGAATTGATACATGGTGATTGGATGAAAACCGGGTTCCATTTCGGTGTTGACCTTTACGCTATTTTGGTCCAAAAACCAAAGAAATTGATATTGAACAAATGATAAAAAAAGCTGATCCAACCGGTAAATTACCCGTTACCTTTTGGCTTTTTTTGGGCCAGATGTTTACCTTTTGCGGCCTTTCTGGATATAAAACCGCTAATCGCTCAAATGATAGCTTTAATGGGGGTCAATGAGTGCGATTTCCAAGTATCTTGGGCTGGTTTGGGGAGCGGGATTCCCGTTTTGCCGCCCAAAAATCCAATGGAAAAACATTTGCATCTATGGTGATGAAAAGGATCACGTGCAAGTAAGGATTTTACAATCAACGCATTGAACTAAAAGGCGTCACCATTTGAGAGGATTATGCCCTTGCAAAACCTTGCATGAAAATCTTTTAAAGCCATCAATAATTAAAAGAAAAGGCATTTGCAATAACGAGATGCCAAATGAAATTTATGTTAGGGTCAGAACCCAAAGGTCTCATGGTTAAATTGAAACTTTGAAAATTTTATAAAAGAAAGTCTTCCTTATCTTTGTTTAAAGCCAAAACATATAAGTCATAACAGATGGCTATTGGATTATAGCGTTTTTCAAAGGGGAACGATTTTGGACCGGTATATAAGGATTGAGCGTCGACCGATCCAATCAGATCGAAATACCCATGTGGAAAAGATCGTTTGGCCACCCAGACTTTGTCGTGTTTTTTTTCTCGGTCGCCCCTCTGCCCATTCCCAAATTTTTTCCTTTGCATTTCAAAGAGGTGCGGGGTGCGCTCAAACTCGAATGTTTCAGTCGGTTGGAAGCCCTCTAAAAGTTGTCGCCAGCCGCCGCCGGATAAAAGCCGGCCGTGGTCTTTAGCGTATCAATAAACAAAAGAAGCGCTTGGTTTCATTGCGTCCGGTTCTCAATATTGGCATTATCCATGAAAAAGGCGATATTGTGCAGCAAGTGCCAATAGTCAAAAGGACTAGGGGCTTTGAACAAAGATCGAAAATTCAAATCGCAATCCTTAATGGACCACCGGGGCGTATGTTTTTCTCGCCTCTGCCATCCCTGAATTTGCCTCCGCATCCATTAATTTTTGCGCTTCATTACCAAGGGGCGAAACATAAACTGGCTCACGGCCAATTTTTTCAAGGCGATAATCGGTGGGCGCATCAAGATTTAAACCCTCACCTGCTTTTTAAATTCTAAATGGAAAAATAATTGCGTTTGCCATTGCGGTAAAGATTATCTGGCGCAACGTTTGAAGTTGCAATAAGGGTAACGCCCTTATCAAAAAGTGCCGTAAATAAGCGCCCTAAAATCGCATCGGCAATTCGGACCTAAATTGTAAAGCCAAAGATTGGCTTCTTTTGCCAAAGCATCAGCAACAACAGGAATTGGATCATTTTGTTTGGTTTCGCCACGGTTTAAAGCTTGGCGATGTGGGTTGATGCGGTCATGGACATCATTCATGTCATTAAAATGGGGCGTCTTTTTATCCCCGGGCAAAAGAAAAAATAAATCCATAAGCATGGTTTTACCACGCCCAACTTCACCATAAATATAAAGGCCTTGAATTGGTTCTTGTGCGGCTTTGGACCAAATAACCAGCCGGGCGTTGCGCGGGTTTTTCCGGGCCGATCAATCAACTTATAAACCCACCCAGAACGCGGGATCTTTTTTTCCCAGATGCCTGCCATGGCGCTATCCAAATCCAAAACCGACTCCCTAAGCTTTTTGCTCACCAATTAACGATTATCCTTTATTTGCAATCTTTGAGCTAAAAAAAACTCTGGGCGGTTTATAAGGTTTTTGTTAAATGGTAAACTTCGGATCTTCAGCAGCTTTTTTTAAAATAGTCAAATTGCTTTTAACGCAAAATGCCTTTTTAATTGTTTGACTGGTTTAAAAACTACTTTGGGCCAAAATTCCGCATGGCAAACCTTCGATCCGGACTTCATCAAAAGTGTTATGCTTGCCGCTGCGAAATACTGGAAAGGGGTTTCGCCAGAAGCGAGCATTCTTCTTCTTATTCGAACCGCTTTTCAATTTCAGTCATTTTCTCCGACCATTGCCGCCTGCCGATAGGGTGATCCCAAATTTCCCGAAAATGATTTTAAATGGTAATATGCGATAAGTCGGGGTAAAGCCCGCCAAATGCTCTTCTTGTCCCTCATCCTGCCCCCGATAGGTTTTGTGTCTGTGACCAATGTTGCCATGGTAATAACTTTCCTATCGCTCGATAACCGCTCTAATTGTTTCCATTGCCGTAATCAGGCGGCGGGATACTTCCTTATTGGCTTGTTCAAGGCGTTCGCCTCGCGATTCAGCCTTGTCAAGCTTTTTTAAAGAGGTCGGCATTTAGCCGTTGCACCTCTTCTTCAAATTTGCTGTCCTTTTTGTGTTCAACAGCCTGGCATTTTCCGCATGAAGGGACCGACTTGCTCGCGCCTTTCAAGTGTTGACTCCATTGGCTTTTAACCCTATTTTAAACATATGGTAAAAAACCATCACCCTTATTTCGTTTTTTACCAAATTAATTTAATGATTTGCCCAATTTAAAATCCTAAAGTTTTTTTCATAATCAATCTGCAAAATTACGAAAGATTTTTATTTTATTCCACTTATCTTTTCAAACAAACGGTACAATAAAGCAATTTGATTGGTTGTTGAACAATGGTTTTATTTTCCCATTTTTTTCCAGTCAAAGGGGGAACCCTTTGAAAAATATTAAAAAAAATAACCCCAAACAGTTGTTGCAATCAAACTAGTGAAGTGGTATATTTTCTTAGCTTAATCATTTGGGATATTTGTGGTTAAGTCTTTTTAAAGGGTTTTTACATCCATCCCGTCAATGCCGTTAAGCAAAATAAGCTCAAAACAAAACAAAAACCAGATGGGCTAACCCATCCGCTTTTTTCCTGATGCCTAAAAAAGCCAATTCTGGCCATCCCGGCCCCAATGGTGCGGCAGATTTAACCTCTTTATCCCAATTTATGTCGCAGATCAAAAGCCCACCAACGGCCCGCCGGCCAGCCGGGCTGCTCTATGTTGCTTTATTCATTGCTTTATTTAACGGGCTATGAAGATATCACCATCGAAGAAATTAAAAATTTCCGTCAATTGGGCGCTCGCACTGCAGGGCTGGAATGGTCACGCTGCTGGTAGGAAAAACCGGCCCTTGGTCAAGGTTTCCAACGCCGTTGGGGTTTTTGAACGTTTATGAATCGCGTTTTGGGATCTGTAACTATACTTTTGTTTTGGCCGGCGATGGTTGCTTAATGGAGGGCATTTCGCAAGAAGCCATTGCCCTTGCGGGCCTTTAAAATCAACAAGTTATTTTTATGGGATGATAATAATATCCCTTGAAGGTAATTAAGTGTTTGCAATACGGATAATTGTGTTTTGCGCGTTGGTTGGGATACATTCTTGGGTTGATTCTGATAAAGGACTTCGTTTATTGCAAAAGCTAAACAACCAAAAGCCGTTTTTGCTTGAAAACTACCATTGGTTTTGGCTCCTATATGGTGGATAATAAGGGCTGGTTTATGCCGGAAGAATTTGCAACTCTAAACCCTAAACTGGACTGCCGAACCATTTATTGTACCTGAAGATATTTTGGACAGCTGGCGTTTATCAGGTCTTTTAATTTGCAAAAGCAGTTGGTGGACAAAAAATTGAAGCCGAAATACTCGCAGAATTTGACCGCTTGGTGCGTGGTGACTTGCCGGGCAATTTTGATGCGGCAATTATAAATAAAAACCAAATTGACAACCTTTAGGTTGCGACGCGTAAACGTCGATCATTGGTCAAGGGTGTTTAATGAAACCATCGGTGGCTCTTGGCTTGATGGTTCAAATACTAAAAGCCAGACCAAAAGCATTACGCCTGATGATTTTTCTGGTCGTTATATGCATTATGGCGTGCGTGAACATGCAATGGGCAATCATGAATGGTTTTCCTTGGTGGTATCATTCCTTATTCAGGACAGGGTTTTGTGATTATGCCCGCCGGCCGCCATCCGGGTATCCGCGTTATCTATAATGATTATTGGTCTTGGTGAAGATGGGCCAACCCATCAACCGGTTGAGCATCTTGCATCTTTGCGTGCCATACCTAACCATTTGGTTTTCCGCCCTGCTGATGGCGAGACGAGAATGTTTTGCTTTGTCCGGCCCATCCTATCGCGTTACTCGTTTGCCAAGCTTGCGTAAAGAGTTTGATAGTGACAATCTTTGTGGTCTTGGGGCCTATGAGTTGGTAATGAACGTAAACAAAGGTCCCTTTTGCATGGTTCAGGGTTGCAAGCCCGGTGTTTTGAAAGGGTTCCAACCCGGGGTCTGCCATTTTAATTTTCGAGCAATCCCCATCCTATCGCAAGGCTCTGATTGGTTCCGCGCCAGTTAAAATTTTGAAGCGTATTCGCCGGTTGGGACAGCTTCATTGGCAATGATGGTATTTTATTGGATGCATGGTTTGAGTGGTATTGAAGAACTCTATCCCATTTTGGCATTACCAGCGATGCTGTTGTTGCTCCTGCAAAAGAAAAGCTTCAATAATCTCATCAAGCCGGCGTTTTTTCCGGCCTCTTTTTGAATTTTTTTCAAGAATGGGTATAAATCTTTTTACTAAAAAATCTCTTAATTGGCAAAATTGGGGTTTTTGACACGCTCCAATGCCGAAATTGGGATTTCGCTTTAAAATTCCTTTTTTATAAAATCCTATCGTATAAGTTCACGGTATGGCAAAAATTATATTTAAATTATGCCAAAATCAAGAATACCCTGGGTACGTGTAGTTTAATGGTTTTGGATCGGACCAATGTTTTGGCCAATTTGGCGGCCCGACATCGAATTTTGCCATAATGATTGGTCCAGTTGAAACAAATGCCCATCTTCTCCGTTACGATTCTGTGCATGGTCGTTTTCCTGGTACAGTGACTGTTGCCGGCGATACAATTGATGCTGGTCGTGGCCCAATCAAGGTTTATGCCGTTCGTGACCCAAAAGAATGCCTTGGGCTGAAAATAATATTGATATCGCCCCGAATGCCCGTTTTTCACCGCCCATACGCTATGCATCTTGAAGCTGGTCCCGGGCGTTCTTGTTTCGGCTCCTGATGGTGCTGATCTTACGGTTGTTTATGGTGTAAACCATGATAAGCTCACTGCAGATCATAAGGTGGTTTCTAATGGATCTTGCACCACCAACTGCTTGGCACCTGTTGCTAAAGTGTTGAATGATGCAATCGGCATTGAAAAAGGTTTTATGACCACCATCCATTCTTATCGGTGATCAAACCTTGGAACTGATAAAGATCTTTTGCGCTCGTGCGGCTGCCTTGTCAATGATCCGACTTCCCGGTGCCCAAAGCTGTTGGTCTTTCTTGCCTGAACTTAAAGGTTGTTTGATGGCGTTGTATTCGCTCCAAACCCTAATTTTCTTGGTGGACCTTACTTTCATTTCAAAACTTTACATCAGTTGAAGAAATCAAGATCACCTAATGCAAATGGTCCAAAAGGTAAGGCTTTCCCAAATGGAATAGGTTTCAATCATGATCCACATTCTTCGGATTCCCACCCGATCAGACGAAAGTTTGGGGGTACAATTGCCGTAACGGTATGATAATGATTTCCAAACCGTAAGGGTTCGCTGGCTTTGGCAAAGACCTTTAATGCTGATGCCTTTCCTTTAAGATTGGCCGTGTTTCCCCCTTTTCATGGAAAATGGGGGTTTTTTTTTAAGGTTTTAGGGCCCAAGCTTTTTCATTTAAAAAATAAATGGGAGAAATAAGTGGCACAAACTTTGATAAAGGATGTAAAACCAAACCGGCTTCTTCGTGTCGTTTGAATTACCTTGTGATGCAAGGTTAGTATTTACCCATTGAGCCGGTCAAAGCACAAACCAAATTTCAAAATTAAAAATTTTTTCTTTGGTCTCCCAAAAGGGAAAATCTTTGAAAATTCCAAAAAATTATTTTGCTTGGGTGTTTTTGGGACAAAGGCTTTGCCGATGATTATTTGGCGGCTTAGGAAATAAAGTAGTTCTTTTTGCGAAAACACGCTTTTCCGGTGGGCATCCGTTTGTTAAGCCCCAGCCGCCAATGGCAATTTCGTCAAGATGCGTTTTCTGCCCTCCGGCCCATCCCCTGGGTCGCCCTTCCAGCTTGCGGCCCGCGCTATGAGGCAATTGAAACGGAAAAGGTTTGGGGCAACCAAAAAACCCTTTGTTGGAATTTTGGGCAAAGGTTTCAACCAAGATCGACCTTTTGAAAATCTTTTGATGGTTGATACTGGTTAGGGGTATGGCTTCAAGCCCCCTATAGCGTAAAAACTTTTGGAACATGAACTTTGATACCGGGCGTGTTTATGGTTTGGGAAAAAAAAATTGGCGTTTTTAGGGATTAGCCTTTTTGTCGGTTTGAATCAATCACCTTGGCTTGATGCAATCCAGCGGGGCTGGTTTTGGATGCTGGCGTAATTCGATTGAGCTTTACGGTTTTGATGAAGCTTCCCCGTGGTTGGGGAAGTCCATTTGCGTTGTTAACGGTCTAACGGTTGAAGTTAAAACCGGCGTTTTGGACGTACCGAAACAAAACGGTTTTTTCGGTGGCGGCGGCGGGTTTATGTCCCTTAATCATGCCCGTTGCTGATAAGTTTCCCCAAACTGCAGGCGGTGCTTTCCAATGGATGGAAGAAAGCGCCCAGGGTTATTGCGAAAAAAGATCAAACATCACGTTTAATTTTTTGGGATCTAAATTTGAACTTTAA